>JAGFPH010003271.1:57135-68334 GCA_018207615.1 Philaenus spumarius | reverse complement strand
GTTCGTAGATTTTTGAGTTTAAGTAACAGTAAACTAATTGGTACAGCGGGAGTTATGTTGGAAGACAGTACTTTAGAAGCAATTGCTACTGAAGTGATATCCACCAGGACTAGGTTAAATATACCTGATTCTGTATTTTATTACTTTCTAAACGGAACAGACCTATCGACATTCTATCTTCACCGTGCACAACACAAATCAACTCATTTGATTCATTATTCATAACCTAAAACCCAGTAGGTGTCGTGTAAGCCACTCCTGTACTAACATGTATTCGATTCGATTACCCGTATAAGTTAATTTAAACAATGGTTTCGCAATCACTTTACGATGCCAAACCATTGCTCAAGCCCGACTATTGCGAATAACAACGATTGTTGCAAACACCCCCACCTTCCGTTTCGCGAACAATAAATTGTAAAAGTCGGCTGTTTTTTGCATTTCGTTAATGTCCTTTATCTCCATAACAATTAACATAATGAGAGAGGCTTGGCTCTATTGTTGCCGACATTATGCACTTGACTTTTGGACCGACGCGGTGTCAAGTGTGTGAAAGATTTCTTCTTTTGCTTTTTAGTATTCGACGTTAAGTAATTATTTACAGCAGGTAATTGTATTGATATGGCCGTGGGAAAACATTTGTTTGTCGTACGATTGAGAACGACTATAATCCACAAAAAAAGTAGTTTTGAAATCTTTAAAATTTTCTAAACGATTCTCCGTTAGAAAGTATTATAAAATATTTTTCCTTCTAATATATTCGGGTTTGCATATTTGTAACTATGTCAAATTACATTGTAATAGGCCTATATTTATCCAGCCAGGAAAAGTTGACTGTGAAATCTAGCCTACGTACAAACGAGTGGATCTTTAAGGAACGGAACTAGTTAATTAAAAAACTTAAACCATGACTATGTACTATCATTTAGAAGTAATACACGAGATTTTAAGTAATCTCATTGCATTGGAGTAAGTAGTTTTATAAACAAAATCTCTGTCTATATAGGCACAATAAAAGAAATAGCGAATAGAAACTAAACCGAACACCAGTTCTACGAGCCTTTAACCTCACATCCACGTTGCCGTAATCGCGCTCGGACTTCGAGAACATTGACTAGTGTCTAAATTTGTAATTTTATACCATCCTTATTTTTAGATAAAGTAAGCAATATTCTTAATTTAAATATTTAAGATTTAGTACTAAGCTACTAACTATTTTGCTGGTTAACATTTCCTTTGTGGTTTACTTTATTTGGCAAATATAACTAGGAAAATAAATTAAAATTTTTAAGGATTTTCAAATTTTAACATATTCAAAACTAAAAAAAGAAAAAAAATAGGAATTTAAATAACGAATCTTGTAGCTTATTTCAATGCTCAGAAATAATTTGGTTTTCCTATATTTTGGATTCTTCAAATTACGAGGAATAGGATCGATCCCCTATTTTCAAGTTTTAAGCCTCCTTTGTATTCTTTATATATTTTAGTTTGGGCTCCAGTTCTTTATAGTTTTATTTCTTAATAGTTTTTAATATATTAGTGTTAAGTGCGACACCATGCATCAACCACTAACCAATAAAATAAAATTTCAGACCGAAATTTTTAACAAAGTAATTAATAAAATAAGAATGAACAAATTAATAATAGTAACTGAAAAGAAAGAAAATCAATAAGAATAATGTGGAACGAATTGTAACTGCCTTACGTAGACTTTAGGGTTAATTTCAATTAAGTGCAATAGTTCACATATTTAGCCTACTTGTTATAAATATCTTGTTGCAATTTGTCTTGTTAGAAATTGAACAGCCGTTTGAGGCAACACAATATTTTTGAAGTAAACACGTCTTTAAAATCGATGCGGTTGTGAGGAGGCAATCACGACAGAATGAGCGACAGTTTTTTTGGAAGTAATTTTAAACTTCAAGAATTTGACTTGAAATAAACATCGAGCCGCCGTTTTAGTCTCGTTTTAAGCAGAGAGGTAAACGTTCGCGCCAGTACCAATCCATCAGTTGGCGGCCGAACTTGTGCAAACTGAACCTCGACTTTACGAATACTACACTTTATAAACCACTTCTTGTTCACAAACGGGAGCATAACTCAGAAACTAACTATCTGATCCTAGTGAACTAGGGGCTGTCTTGAAGAAGAGTGTATGTATTCCGTTCATCCCGGGCTCTAATTTTGTGTTTCCGCTGTACATTTTAAAACATTTGAGAATTCGCCAATCTATTGAAATGTCGCGATATATGTACACAAAATACAACAAGAGCTACAATAACTGGTCACACATGCTAGAGCACAAAATTTGAAAGAGAAAACACCGACAGTGCCGGGCCAGTACCAAAAAACCAATGAGCAGTACTTCAGTAAATATACAGGGTGTCAAAAAACCTTTCATGGCTTTGCGATATGATTCTTCATACAAAAAAGGAAGAAAATAGTTCATATATGAAGGTATGTCCTAAAACGTTTAGTTTTCCTTCTATCTGTCTGTATGTCTTTTTTTTACTTAAGGGTCGGCTCTAGTAAAACAGAAAGTAACCTGCGACTCCCTATAGAGGCGGTAGGTTACGCGGACATTGCTCATCCTAAATCCATTTAAAACCCGCAATTATTCAAATAGTGTTTTTAAAAAAAATACCAAACTCTTGGGGACAAAATTCTTCATCCGAATGGCTTGGTAATTTTTAGCTATAATTAATAGTTACAACGTAAAAAATATTTAAAATCACCCTATAGCGGCGGTAGGTTACACGGACATTGATCAGCCTAAATCCATTTAAAACCCGCAATTGTTCAGATAGCGTTTTAAAAAAAATACCAAAATCTTGGGGACGAAATTCTTCAGGCGAATGGCTTGGTAGTTTTTCGCTATAATTAATAGTGACAACATAAAAAAATATTAAAAACCAATGTTTTAAATTGTTAATAAATATTAAACAAAATATTTTTCTTAGTTTTTAAAAAGCCATTTGCATGCATATTGACCATAGCTTTAAAATGACATATCGTTTATAATTTTCCGATCAAAAATAAAGGAAAAATTTGGATTTTAATTTAACATTGGTCTTATGGAGTGTCAGCCAACATGGCCGACAGCTAGAGCCGACCCTTAATACGTTATCTTACGAATTTTTTGCCTAATGTAAATGTTTTGTAAAATTTATGAATTTTAAGATATTTAGATTTATAAATTTTAAATGGCCGCCACTTTGAAATGGTACAAAGTATAAACTTAATATTCCATAACAAAATGAGTCTCATTAGATGTAATACATGCCTACCAAGTTTGAAGTTGATATCTTCAGAGGTTCATAAGATAAAACGTAACTTATTAAGTAAAAAACACATACAGACAGATAGACGGAAAACTTAATGTTTTAGGACATACCTTCATATGAACTTTGTTCTTCCTTTTTGTATGAGGAATCATATCCCAAAATCCTGAAAGGTTTTTTTAACACCTGTAGACAACGAAAGCGATGGCTTGGATCAAGTATGGATGTGAATTGTGTTGCTGATAAGATGAGAAGTGCAAATAACAGAGGACCAATTACCATGTCGCATTGTCCAAAAATATATATATAGGGTAAACAGGAAAAATTTTTAACAACAAGTATATAGAACATATCCCGTCGGCCAAACAAAGTGCGACCTCACAAAAACCAAGTAATAATTTGTCGGACATATCATCCAGAATGACCATGGTTACTTCAGCATGGACGATACCCTCAAAACTCTACAACGATGTACAAAGTGAAAGGTTATGATCACGTTGGAACTGTTAGAAATATCCAGTACTATAAATTAGATAGTATCATGTTATTAAACGAATAGCTAAACTTCGAATCCAACTTGTTATACGACACTGTATTGACACAGGTAGATAACCCACCACCCCTTCATGTCGATTAACTCCTGCATAGCAACAGTACGCACCGGTATATCATCGAATGTAGTCTACTAATGAATCAATATGTTAATACGGGCGTGTAAGTGTTTTTTATGTGTAATTATGTGTAAGGGTTTGTGTAATATGACAAAAAGAAACCTGGAAAGAAACTTGAGAATGGCTGATAGCCAAAACGCCTTCGTGCACGACGAAATACTGGAATATTGAAGAAGGTAAGTCTTATATTTAATAATTAATATATCAATATTCAGAATTGCGACTAACATTTTTATAAAATTTGTAATCTATACTAATATTGTAAAGAGGAACTAAGTTTGGAAAGGTTAAAACATACTTAATGTTTAATAATTCCTAATTCAGAGCTGAACTATCTCCATGATAGCTTTGTAAAAGTTGTTTGCTATTAAATTGTCGTTAAACATAAGATTTATTAAATGTGAACGTACAATAAATTAATGGTAAAAGTCTATCAGTAATAAAGTAAATGCGAAGTCCATTTAAATTCCATTCCAAACTGCTTTGACCATTTTATATTGTAAAATCCGTTAACTAAGCCCTCTGACAAATTGCCTCTAGAATTACATCATCGCATGGACATATTTGCAGTTTTACGTAAGAAATGCAGTTTGTTATTCAAATAAACTTTACGACTTGCTATGAGCATCTTCGTTAGTAATCTTCTTTGCAATGGTTCTCCATGATTGATATTTATCTTTGCGCCGAGTGGTGTTGAAATCAGGCGCGTTGTTTGCTCAAAGTCGCCATTAGTATTTGTTATTTAAATTTTGTGCATGGCGGGAAAAATGTTTTTCAGATGCTAATTCCGAACATTGTTTAATAAGTAAACACGTATTATGATTATAATAGCCTGCTCTATTTTATGTTAATTTAGTATTTTACAAACACAGTTTAAATGTAAAATGCAACTTCAAGAATACCTTTCTTGCACATATGGTTTTGATCTTGCATTGCTGTTTTAGGCATTGGTGTTGGTTTTGATTTTTTGAATCATGCATACATTTTAAAATTTATGTTAAATATTTTATCTAAAAAAAATGTGAAATTGATGTTAACGATTGTCTGCTCTTCTGTTAACATGTTTCCTTTCAAATAACAATTTTGTGCTTTGAATTAGTACCTTTTTTCATAAGAAATAATAATGTGAGCATGTGTGTGTTTTTAAAATTCTTTTTAAAATATGAATAAGTTATCAATTCTTTAGAATAAGAATAATGTATTTGATGAATATATCAGAATTCTCTAAAGTCTATTTGAAATTGTAGATAATGTCGTAGACAGCTATTTTTGGTAGATTTTGTATGAGTTTTTACACAAGACCAAGCAATCAACGAAGTATACAAACATTTAAATTTCCTTGTGATTTATTATTATTATTTAATTTGAGTTTTAGTATTAGTTGATTTAGAGTTAAGCTTAGCTTTGTATTTCCTTGTGTTTGATAAACTCCAATATTAAGTTATTCCTTTTAGCTAGAAACAGATTGCTTGAAAATTTTCCGAAACTTATGCGATAGTTTTCAAGTTAGTATTCAAAATTACAGCCTTTCAAAACAAATTTAAAAGTGTAATTTTTGTTTCGATATGCTATCACCTTTTTATAGACGAATTTTCGTAAGTATGTGAAAGTTATATTCAGATCACTCCTTAATTTCATTATTGTATTTTCAGTATTTTGTAAACTTTATGCCATGACTTTCGTTCATGGACCATTGGAGACAGAGGAGTAGCGTAATGGAGGAGGAACGCTATCAACTTAACCTCGCGTTTTAGAACTTTAACTAAGTTCGCTTCACAGTTTGAGTTTTGACCCAAAGATGGCTAATTCATCGAAAATTGTTAGTAAAACTAACTCAAAGAAGCTTTAGTATTTATAGAATATTAGACTTGCTCGAGCTTTCTTTATCCACGGTGCTGAACAATGATTGGAAAAATAAAAGAGTTTAGTGAAAATACCGCTGTTTTTGCTTTATAGGCGTAAGATTTACTCCAGATAAGCCGTTAAAGATAAATCAAAATAGTAAACGAGAGCTTTGTACAGTTAGCGTTATGCAATGATGTAAAAAGGTTTGTACTTTGACAATTTAGTTGGTCTTTGTTTCTAACGATTTAACTAGTAATATAAAAAAAAAATATATATAATAATTTAACTGTACCTAATGCAGAAACTTTACTTATAAATGTAATAAATAGTTGTAAAACATACCAACAATTTATATTAGAAGGAAATGACGTAAATATCATGACACGGTAAATTTAATTTTCACAAAGTAATGATTTTCTCTAAAAGCTTTTCGTACTTTATGTATTTTGAACACGGATGAAGCCAGGTATAGATAAAATCATATAGGATGGCGCGTAGGGCGGGTAGTGCGAGTGAGACAGAGTACCTATCCCACCACACTTCCCCTCCTAAGTTTAGGCGGGGCATTGTACAGTCAACCCTAGTTATGTTGGCTTACAGTATTTACTTTATGATATCGAGATATTTTAAATAAAACATGTACTAAACACGCTTAAAATACGTTTTAAATTACATTCTATTTTATAACTTATAAAGTAGTTTATTATAAATTTACTATAGATATAAGTAAATAGAAAAATAGTATATATTTACATTACATTAAATAATTTACTGTCCAACTCTTCAAGTAGTTTCTTATGAATTTAGTATAGATATAAAAAAAAACAATATATTTACATTACATTAAATTATTAACTGTCCCGCTCTTCAATTCAGTTAATTATTATAAATTAACTATAGATATAAGAAAAAGAAAAACAATATGTTTACAATAGGCTATTACCTGATAATATTGGTTGCGCTTATTTGCAAGCGATTTGTGGACAAACCAAACATCTGACTGAAAAATGTTTGAAATAAAATATGTAGATCAACTAATTTTCTACAACTTTGCCGCTGGAAGTTTCTTTCTACCATAAAAATTAAAAAAGTTTACGCTTTACTACTTTTTCATGTCCCGATTTAAAAAATCGAAGTATTTGTTATAGTATAAATTCCGAACATTTACTAAACTGGAAGATATTTATACAGTTAGTTGCAACATATCACGCAGATTACAAATATATAAAATTTTTCCTATTTAAATAATCCTAGTACGGTGCAGAAGTTTGTAATTGAAAGCGCGTCCAATACTAAAAACTGCTCGGCGGCCCTCTAATCGATGGATTTGACACAGACTGTATTTTTCTTACAAAACGACAAAGACTGGTGTTGGAGGGAGAAGGGCATTACTGCTTCTGCGCAAACCACGCGCCATCCTAAATGGTACTAATAAGACAGATATTATAAAATAATAATACAGAATAAGAAAATATCTCGAAGTACATCATTCTAATCGAAGCTACAAAACGCGTCAAATTTGAATAACAAACTACGCTGTTGCATAACCTGCATAATTCTCAGCTTTACCTTCAGGAATCTCTCTGTATCCGACCATCTGGTTACAAAAACACATTTCCCATGCCACCAATAACTCTGATTCTACCAGAACGGTTCAGTACGTTCCAGCAAAGCGTGAAATTTCCTAAAAGTCAGTGTTCAAGTTTTATGTAAAATATTACTTATGTTAATGACTGCGTAAATACAGAAATAGATGGAACAAGTTTGTATCGAGGTTGTAGACTCGCCCTGCAGGAGTGGCGTCAGGAGAGGGCGCCCACACTCGTTCTATGGGCAACTGGATTCTTGGTCCTTCTGCACTGAGCTGTCCTCGACATCGTTGCAATTTCCGGTGCTTTGTACACTGTAGAGATAAATATTTATACACTGGAGATTTACACCAGGTAAATTATTTATGTATTGGATTTGATATATCTCGCCCATTCCTGGATGTTTCTAGAGTATGTGTGAAAACTGCTGCAGCAATGATAAAATATAACACGAAACTACAATCTTAGAAAACTAAATCTATTAAAGAAACTGTTGCTCCTATTAGATTTAACAACACTGAGTTAGGGCAACAGATTTCAATTACATCAACGGATTTTTCATTGTCGTGTACTTTAAGGTAATTGTTTATATTTTATTATTATTTTAAAAAGCAGTTAAATTAAGCAAAGTTAGCGATAAAATTTGTTCTTATTTTTCCGAAACGCTTGACTTTATTATTTTACTGAATAACAAATAATAATTTCCTTTTCAGTGTAATATTATCATACAATCTGAATGTACTGGTTGGTATTTAGTGTTCAAATGTTCAGGGAGAAAGTATATACTTGTTGAAAGTAAAAGCAAATATTTTTGAAGTGATAACTTCTATTGGCCCGTTGGGCACTTTCGACTTGGCTATGTTTTCGAAATCTCTCGTCACGCCAGATTTCTCGCGAGATCTTGCATCACGCCAAATTTCCCGCGAGATCTCGCGTCACGCCAGATTTCTCGCGAGATCTTGCATCACGCCAGATTTCCCGCGAGATCTCGCATCACGCCAGATTTCTCGCGTCACGCTTTTGTTTAGACACAAGTCAGATCGTGGAGAGGGAATATTATTAATACATTATTTACATTTATTAGCATAGCAATCAAATTAACACATAAGAATTAGTTAATATAATATAACAGCTGATTTCGCCCATCATCTGTAATTCTTAAACAAAACCCAGCGTAGATTATATTTTGGGGTTATGTTTACAACTTCAACCATTAAAATTTCTTGTGATGTTAATTTTCTTATATATTAGTTATACAACTAATGTAGGCTTCTATAACTATAAGTTATATGGGCTTCTACACGTTATAAGATTTGCTTTGGGGTTATAAACTGTGTATAAAACTAACCTTTGATCATCAATATATTCGTTTATACAAATTTAAAGAAGGATACCTACTGTTTAACTTCGCAAACATTCGTACATCTTTGTATAACATATTTGATTATTAATTTCTTTACTGTAATATTAACAACTTCTAAATCATTTGATCTATCAATATGAAATAAAAGGTAACTAAAAGATAATATTTTTACCTTTCTTTAAATATATAATAACGGATATAAATAAACAATTTGAACAAATAGGCCTACAGTTTTATAATCCTTATAATTGTACACATTTACCGAGTTAAAAATCCCCGTAGTCATAGAAGTTATCACTTCCAACGTGTGGTCTTAAGCACACCCAGTTATTTTTTTTAAATTAACTTTGGCTTTAAAATAAATTTGTCCATCTTTTCTTTTAAGGACTTTGCAATAGAATATAAAAATCTAAAATCTAGAATCTGTAAAAATCTAAACTGAGATCCTCAATTATCATAAACAATTCTTAACGTTTTTCGAACAAAATACAATTTCTGTTTCTAACACTTGCAGTGTAGCTTATATATTTTTAAATTTTTTAACACACAAATGATGGCAAAATGTCCGAATATATAAAATTTAATATCCATAGTTAATAAACGATAACTTCAAACAGAGAAGTAAATAATTGCGAGTTTTGTAACATCATTCAATATTTTCACATTTTAATCTATATAGTGTTATTATGTGAGGTGCGAAATTACATCCAAAATAATAAATCTTGGAAAACGTGATAGTATGATGTCATATGTGAAGGAAATATAATAATTTAGAAGATTTCTGTTAAGTTTTTACTTCATTACTTTCATAACATATTTCTAGATGAATGTAATAATAATATCTTTCTGATGTAATAATTATGAAATATGCATGAAATAATGATAACATAATTCCAGAACTGTGTATTTAATATTGGATGAGTTATAAATTTGTGTGTTAAATTTTAACAAATTAAATATTGATGGCGTTTCTAAAATTGTATTCATTAATTATTCAGTTTTATTTATCAATGTGTAATTTCATCACGGATAGGCTAAATATTTGTTTCAAAAATTATTTATATTAATTTTAAGAAACTATTTGTCTTGCATGCCTTATAATCGGAAGTCTACTGAAGACAGAAACACAAGTCATAAGTTATCAACGAATATTCATTTGTCTATTAAATCTAGCGTACATTTTTTTATCATAATCTAACCAAAATCAATAACCTTCTGCACAATTTTTTGTGAAGAAAACTTGAGTTGATAATATTTACATTTAAAGATTACTTACAGACCTTTACATTTACAAACTATGGCTAATAATCAAATAACTTTTATCTAAAAACAAATAAAATCCTACTAATAAATACATTTCAATATTCTTTGTTGTTATTTATTAAGTCTTAGAATTAAATAAAACATTGCCCTTATCAATACGTACACGATACAGAGAAGTAGGTTTTTATACTTTTGTAAAAAGATGTCGAAAAAAGTATTGAACCAATTTCAACATGATAGATACATTTTCTTACTTCTAGAATGTGCTAGAATTAAAACAGTAGAACCAAACAATACATTCTTTAATACTTTTAAAATATTTGGTATAAACACTAATTTTTATAAATTAATTAATATCTAGTACAAAATGTATAACATAAGACATCAACCAAATTCAATCTACTAAAAACCAAAAATCTAAACGTATAAATTAAATTATATTATGTATAAGTTTATGATATAACAAGATTTATAACAAAGGTTGGAAGGAAACGGCTAATTAATTACATTAATTACGACTATTCCTAAACGGATTTGAAAACATAACCTACAATTTAGAGATACAAATTATTTCAAAGTATGAGCTTATAATGTAAATACTAGACTAAACAGCTGATTATTGTTCCCACACTGAACACCTTCAATCAGCTGAAAAAAAATAGAATTACAGCATTTTTAAAATTATTTATGGCCCTAAACTTTAAAAAAAGATGTCTGTAAATTTCACTAACCCGTTTAAATCAAATCACACATGTCATCATATTATTTATAGACATAATAGTGAGAAGTAAACTTTCAAACAAGTTAAAAAAATAAATAATCAGGCCAAACAAGTAATTTGCAAATTTATGTTAGCTAGCAACTGAGGCTAACTGCAATTATTTGTTTGAAATATTTGCATAATATAACCTGCTATTAAACCATACGCCTCCAATATAAACTTTACGGCTGTAGCTGTATCGTAAAATAATAACGCGATTTACGAAGCAAAATAAACTCAATCTAGGTCTAAACAATAAAACATAATTTCCGAATCATAAACGATGGTTGCGAACAGGTTTGTCACCACCTTGGTAAATAATTACGTTGCCATTCAAGAGGCAGAATTATTTAGTAAGAAGATTATAGTGAGTTATAAGTATAACTTATGCCTAATTAGCTAATTGGCTTAGCTTTCAAATCAATTA
>JAGFPH010003271.1:35071-48528 GCA_018207615.1 Philaenus spumarius | reverse complement strand
ATATTTTCCTATTTGTTTTAAAGGCTTGTATAATACATAGACAGTAAATGGACAGCTTTTACGAATTTTGCTTCAAACTATGCACTTGGTAAAGAAATAAATCCACAGCAAATCCCTTGGAAGTCTACTGTTAAGTACCTTGGCATTACACTGGACAGCAGACTTAACTTTAGGCGACATGACGTGCAGAAACAAGGTCACGAAGGAAAGCGAATCCAGGGCGGCCTCTAACTCTTGTTGGCATGACGTAGCCCTTGAATGTAAGTCACAATTTTTCTGTTAATAGTACCATCCGTGCTGATGTACGCGTCCACGGCTTGATGGGCGCTTGCCAGTAAATCCAGTAGGAAGAAACTGGATACACTTCAGTCAGCGGCTCTTCACAGACTCCCACGTCAGCCATGCGGGAGGAACTCCACCACCATCTCTTCCCTACCCTAGATGTTTTTGATAAAAAATGCGCCTCTAAATTGTTCAGGATGTACACGCGATAGCCGAGATCTGAAAGAGACTCGAATCCCTAAAGACGGTAGGCCTCAGCCTGCCGCCATTTTTGATGATCCGCCGTAAACTCGGGCCTTCAGCGCTTCGACTCTCCAGATGACTCCATAATGTTTTTTATAGTTCTTGCAGTCATTAGAGAGTTCCTTAGATGCTGTTACCGCTCTCCCCAGAGCTGGTCCCTGGGGGGGGGGGAGGATGTTTTAGTGGGTAGTGCATTTCATTTGCATGCATCAGGGGGGAGGTCTGCGTAAATGCATTTAATCCTACCGATAATCCTACCGAACAAAATTTCTCGTTATTCGCAAAAACAACAACAAATTGATTTAATATAATTTAAAAACTCACACAACTTTCAGTGTAAAATTCGTACAAATAGTTGACACTTGATTCTCTAAAATGTTCACTAAACATTATTTACTGATGTCAGTGCTGATAAAGTAACAACATTGTGCCTAGTTTAAATTCGAAACAAAAAATACAGTTTTAGAATAATACATTTCCAGGTTCAATTTCACTAATCGAGTAGATATTTCTGCAATTGGAATAATGTTTGTTTCACCATTTTGTAATCAAAATGCTTTTTGCCTTAAAAATTATAATTGTTTGCAAATAATTATGAAACTATAAAAAATGTCGACCAAGTGATATTGTTCCGTAATTATTTTAGATTGAAAAAAAAAATTATAAGATGGACTTAGAGGTAAACTATGGTTTAGTGAAAAGATTATGGTCCATATTTTGTGTTCATAGTTAAGTCAAATCAAACAATACACTTAAAATTTCGTAATTCTTTGTCTGGATGTGATTCGCCTTATTGTATTACGATTGTGTGGGCGAAATTTTGTATAAAGTTTTGTAGTTAAATATTTCTTGAAATCCGTAAACGGTTATATGTTCTAGAATAATAATATATAAAAAAAGTCCCTATGCTCCTAGCTGAGGAGACCAACTCCTATTTCGCCCTGCTCGCAAAATTATCAGTGAAATAATTTAACGTATTCTATATGTTGGCTAACTGTTTTTACTTATATACAAACAGGAATTATTTATTTACTTTTACAGACACAATGAATACCTGCACGCGATTGGTTTTTAAAATTTGTATATTAATTTGTCCAATGTAAGGTATATTTAGCAAAGTAACCAAATTTTTAAAACGATCCTTTTTTTAATTTTAGTTAAACATATTTTAGATTAACCCCTACTTCAAATTAAGTTCTTAAGTATCGATCCAGGCTTGGTATAACATAAAAACAATACAATTATTTTGAGTTATTACAGTGTGTTACCTTAATCAGCTGTTTTAGCTGATATTGAATAGAACAGCCTGCTATGATAATCATGGTGGTTTTCAAGTTTATACTAAATTCGTTGCCCCGTCAACTGACTTTTGGTTTTCATTATAAAAAATACCGTGACATGAATAATTACCGTGGTACTAACAGTCATGACTTTATATCCACGTGAAAACCGAAATCAACTGAAACCGTGGCTGCAAATCGGCTTGCGTAAATAAATCAATAAAAAAACTAAAAACACTTTTATCATAATACCTGGACTGTGTATACAATATACTAATATGATTGCAAGTAATTACAATTAATTGTCTTAGCTCACAACTTAGTAGAGTCAGATGTATTTGCAAAAAAGTATGATTTGAATGCGATCGTTTTAAATTTCATCACTTCATTTGGAAATGTTGCAGGAAAAATTCATACATTTGAACTAATTTGGAGATTGAAACCTCGCATTAAAAAAATAATGTGAGGTACATATATGATTGAATGTAAAATAAAGGAATAAACTATTTTTAATTTCATATGAAGATATATCAACGATACAAAAGTCAATTGTATAAAAGACAATATTTTCTCGTTTTTACTTTCCATTATGTATGAGTAGGAAGGAAGGTAGTTTAAAAGTATTGTTTTATAATTTATGTTTTGAAAAAAGTGTGTTTGTTTAGTTTATCTATAGAAGTTTATACTTATTTTCATGTGTTTTGTGTATATGTTATTGTTATAGTGTAAAAATATTTTCAAGAGTATAAGTATGGGGAAAATAGATGTATTATTATTATTATAATATTTTGTCTTTGATTTTATTAAAAGCGCAGCCATGTAAAATTTAATCCTAAAAAATGTAGTTATAGTGACACACGGAGGTCCTTAAAAAAGTAGAAGTTGAAGATTAAACTAAACTAGCAAGCTAACATGATAACCAACTAGTTATCTTACTAGTTAGTTAGTTTACTCAACTCAGGTAATCTGTTATATTATATTGGAAAATATTATACTTCGGAAGTAAATTAATATTTTTGGTGCTATTTGGTTTTGAATGTACAGTATAATCACGCATATACAAATAACGAGTACAATAAAGTTAGCTACTAATTAGTGTTTAAAAATGTAATATGTAATTTTACAAGAAAATCCTCCCTTTTGACACACGTGTACAGTCAACTGAATGAAATACCTAGCATAAAAACTAGAGAAAGTCACAAATAATCTTATCCTGTAAAATACTTTCCTAAACATAATCAAAATGCAATCACATTCGAGAACGGTCCGCGATAACGTGCGTCGCTCGTATTTGTATACATTTTAAATGTGTTGAAATTTGTGTTATTTAAATGTTTGTGAAGTGTATTTGTGTGTACATTTGAAAATGACTGAATAAAGAGTCGAAACGCGTCATGTAAAGAAAACACAATAACTGCATCAATATCAAGGATTGTTCGACAGAATCGCCATAAGGTAATTAAGTTAATAAACAAAATTAAGTTGGTAGTTGTGGATAATTTTGTACTTTTTATAGAACGCTTTGCCTATAGATTTTATTATTTTATTGTTAATAGCTCAAGCGCAAGTTACCGTCAAGACAGTAATATAATATTCGACGAACCTAATACAGTTACCCTCTGTTCACTCGCTCACTTCGTTGTGCAGGTAGATAATAAATCACAAAGATAAATTGAATGTCTAACAGGTCTATCACAAGTGAATAATTACAGGTTAGCCAACATTATAAATGCTCCGATAAAAATAGAAAACTACAACTACGCTTACAACGACCCTGAGTAAAATTTTTCCAAATTTGGAATAACAGAAACGATCCTTTATACCTTAACCCTGATTTATATTTAAGAATTCAGGTGAAGGTTGAAATAGAAGAGATAACGAGCCGTAAATAAAAGTTAGAAAATGACGGCGCCGTGGAAAAAAATATAGGGCAGACATAGTTTGGCGTCGTGCCCAAGGGGAAGAATTATTGTTAGTAAGAGTAATGTGTCGAACACTTCGTAGTTTGATGATAATATTGATCAACTTGTTTTATGTAAATGGAGATTTTATTTGTTTCAAAGTCGTAAAAAAGTGTCACTTGTTGCTATAAATAGATTAGGATGATTTTAGAGTGGTGTATTTGTGAGGACGATTTGACAACAATATTCTAAAGGAGAATGAGATTTAAATCATGTTATTTATAAACAAGTGGGACGCCGACGGGCCAGTAAAGACCATATTTTGTGAAATAACAAAAAAAATTTTAATACAAATTTTCATTACTAGGTGGAGTTTACAAAATTTCTCCTTTCGATATTTTATAGCCCTTATGATTGCCTATCCAACGATATCTATATCACTTCTCTACGACTTGGCATTCATGAGATAAAGTACATTATGTAAATTGGCGTTTTTTCCACCTAGCTCCTTCACCTTAATAATAACCCCCTCACTTTATCAGACATTTCTATCCTAAGTTTTGATGAGAAATTCAAAAATGGTGTCAAAGTAAATATACCCCAAAATTTGAAAAAATTTGGGAGTCAATTGGGGGTCTTTACTGGTAATTATAAATAAATTCGAACATAAACTATTTTTACTTTTATGTTTTCAAAACTATATTTATAAACTAGATCACGTTAGATTTGATATACGGTAAGGTAACATAACAAACATGACTAAAACAAATGAACAAGCAAGATTGTTCATGCACCGAATTTATGTGATCTCGGTAATATTGTTTGGAATGGAATTTGAAACTTTCAAACACGTTTTATGCTGTCAGTTTTTCAGTCCAGGGATATCAAAAGAGCTCCAGAATGTAAATGTTGAACATTTGATTGTTTCCTATTAGTTCTTCAACAAATGGACAAATATTTTACAATAAAGATAAACCTTTGTTATAATTTGTTTAATATGTACAAAAAACAATAGTAAATGTTTAAAAAAATAAATATTTCTAAACATCTCTTTTGCTGTATGAGGTTTATTTTTTTTTTAAATGTTCAGAATAAAGACAAGGAAAGTTAATGTTTATTTTGTCAATATTTTTTTGTAGATAAGCGTAAGCAATTCTTTTGCCAGAATTGTGTTTAATACAGTGAATCACTCATGATAATCGCGAAATGTTTTCGTGATAAATCATTTTACTCAAATATTTGAACAACAGACCGAAAGATAAATTATAACAATAGGAATATTTAGGGATACTTAAACTTCGTCACTATTTTTTACATTTTAATAAAAATTTTCGATAAATGTGACATTATTATTTTTTTAAATAGAGATGACTGTTGCTTAGTATTGATACACTTGGATTGGGGGAGAAATGACCTGCATCTTGTCGCATGCGCAGTAGAGGCAGAGTTTTTGCGTGAATTAGATGAGTTGTTTTACACAATAGCAATACACAACCGATGACCAATACATTCTAAACTAATTGAATATACATAATAATTCAATTTCATGAAATAAAAGATGAAAGAAAATGAGAGAGAAATATTACAATTATATAACATAGTGATGCAAAAAATTCCCCGTAGTATATTTCTAAAACAATGTTTTTTGTTTACGTCGTTCTTCAGAAGAAACTACTTAGAGGCCTACAAACAGCAAACAATAACTAACTAGGTATATACCGTTAGGTATTTTCAACAAGGTAAATGTGCAGAGCCTATAAGTTATCATTTTACTCAAAGACCTGAAATAAATTTTGAGAAACAAAATATCATACATTTTAATCACATACCTACTTAAATCAACGATTTTAACCCTAAATATTTTAAATACAGTAATTTGGGCAAAACTGTTTTATTTTTCACTTTTAAAATTCACTTAACTTTTAATCAACTGTAGACTTTTATTTGTAAACTAACAGAAGTTGAAAATCTTATAGTTCTATTAAAAAAGCATTAATTCGTACCAATAGCCCACGATCGTGACAGTTTAAAATATAGTTTTATGTTTGCAGGCCGTTGTTTTTAGGCTGTCAAGAATGGAGTAAACAAAAGGGATTGTAAAAATACATGCATTTTCAACGATTTCTTTCTTCATACCCGATCATATAACATATTATGGACTACTTTGGTTTTATAACTCACCAGGGAAACCCCCTGCGAGCTCCGCAAGCCAACCCCATTGGAACATTCTATACACATAATCATGTTATCTTTTCTTTACAATAAAGGTGTAGTAATAACCCCAAAGCTAAGATGGTAAATAATGTCAAATGTTCAAATCAAATTATTTTGTATATTTTTTAATAGCAGTTATAAAAAGGTTAAAAGAACCAGTAAGGCTCAGGTCGGAAATACAAATAATTGCTTCAAAGTTTGAAATCAGCTGTTAATGGAAATATTAAAGCAAACTGATGTTTTATCTGTTATTTTATTGAATTGGTTGCTATGGTAATAAATGTAAATACATGCGTTGGTTCATCAGTCTAGGCCTAGCCTAAGATTTTTTCCGAATCAATTTACAAATATTGAAATAAAAAATGTTTTTATCAAAATAGTGTACACATGTTTTTACAGGGATAGTGTATCTTTTAATTAGTAAAACTATTTTATCAATCGGTTCAGTAGTTCCAGAGATTACCCCGTACATACAAACAAATTTTGCATATTTATAATATTAGTATAGATAAACAAAAGCAACCAGCATTCAGACATTATAAGAAGTTCGTTTTGATTGAAGTTGTAAACTTGTGAACGTTACCCCAAAGTACTCGAATCATCTAGGCTAGGTTTTGGTAAAGCATTATTGACGATGAGCGAAATCAGCTGTTATATTTTATGTCTGAAGTGAGGTTTATTGTCGCTCTATAACGTAAAATAAGTTATTTTTTTAAATGACGGTTACTCTACACGACCATGCGCTATACTATTTTGTTACGTATACTCGCTTTTATAGGAGTTGATAAGGTTAGCTGTTACGTTCTGAAAATAATTTACTCTAGCAACAGTAAATACAATTTATTGTAAATACACTTTGTTTTCACTAACACACTTTAATCCAAGTCTACCAGCATAGAACGGGATTTGTGGGGGGAGGAGGGGACAGTTGCCTCACCAATATTATTGCAAGTAAAAAAATGTAAAGTTCTTATTTGCTTTGAATATATTAAAATTCTAATTTTGTACTGCTTTATTGTATATTTTTCGTTGGGTGGTAGAATTACCAAATTGGATTTTATTCTTGCATTTTTTACTTCTTAAAGTGCTAAAACATGAAAAATAGTTTCATGGGGAGCCAACTACCCTAAAACTAGATACCAGATGGAATTGTAAAACAGGTTCTAGACAACTTTAATGCAACTGTCACCACGTTGCAGCGACTGTTTTCCAGGAGGTGAAGCTAACACTTTGGTAAAGTCCTTAGAAGATTTCCTTGTTTGCTTGTTACTACTCAGAAGAGACCTAACTCGGTGCGATACATTGTCAAAAGCACTGAAGGCAACATGAGTGGATTATTCAAATGTTAATAGTTTAACCATAGCTACCACGGACACACTCTTATAAATCAGAAATGAAAGCAGTGCACTGATATTTCAGAAAGTCATGGTTTTACACTAGGCGAACTACTCAGCAAAACTAAAGTACCAAACAAGTTGGATAGGAACTGAAGATCCTTGTGAATCAGCGGAACAGCTCTGCAGGGTCATCATCCTCTATCCTGTTTTTTATATTCTCATTGAGAAAACTGTTTGAAATTTTAAACATTTTTCGATTAAAGAATATGGTTTGTTGTTATAATTCCATACTCGTCAGAAGGTTTTCCTGCTCCACCAAATCACCGGGCATGTCTTCCAGTTTTACTCTTTTATTACGGCAAACACTATGGTAGCAACGAGATTGAACGATATCGCGACAAAGCTTAGATTGAAATCAAACAAACCGCAAGACATCGCCTTGTCCTCGTGAAGAAGCCTACAGTAAACACTCTTCAACTGATTATCTGTGCACCCATCCGTGATCATTGCATCGGACAAGTCATCCTTCAGTCTGTTCATTTCCGTTTCCAAAAGTGTTCCGGAGAAGAGACAGAATCCAGTGTAGAGTGAATAATGAAAAATCGCTAGAAAAAGAAACACATGGGGATTTTCGTGAACAGTGTAAACGTGTGCATAACGAGAGGACGCCAGAGTGATATTTATCAAATGCCAGGCGACACTAGCGCCGTAGTAGTCGGAGATGTAATGTAGAACTTGGAAGAGTTCCTTGCACACCGTGCTGGCGACTCTTGCCTTCCTGTCTGTATTACTCGACGGCCGAGGTCCTGCGCGTCCTACGGGAAGCATTACGTGCAGTATTGAAATACTCGGTTCGCTCTGTAAGTCTTTAACGTATTCCCGCAGCATTTGCATACGATCGCGTACAGTCAACACCAAAACACAATACGTACACATCACCGTGTCGACCATGATCGTTAAGTGTAAGTGATTTACATGAAGAACACAACTCAACAGAACACTGTCAAAGACCGTCAAAAACTTTGTAGGGATGGTGATTGGCGTAACCACTGCGACGACGGCAACCGCGGTCGTCAACATCCTGTACTTCTTATGATCCTTAAAGTAACCGACGCTCGCTAGTTTCCGATCGACACTTTTTATTTTCTCAAAAATCGAAACAACAGTTTTGTATCCACTCAGAGTTGTCCGCAGCAGGTAAACGGAGAACCCACGGTGAATCACTTCCATTCCTATCCGAACCCAGTTGACTTCGGACGCTGACTCGTAACTCAGAGAAGCGACCATCACCACGGTAGTGAAGGTGGTCAGAAGTATTAGAAATTTGATGTATTTCGACAAGATTTCGTCCCGACGGGCTTCAGGCAACTTGACGACAAACAGACCGAGAAATTTTGACGTAAACGAGAGCGGAGCGAAACCCCACACTATGTCCTGAACCATAGCTGCACTATTAATAGTCCTCGCACGATATCAACTTTTGCAACGTTGTCATGGCGATTTTGTTGTTGTTTTGCTTCAATAAACATTTCAAGCAGTTTATAGCGACACTCTACACGAGGTCAACAAATATCAAACGTTCTATCTTTTTAATTGTTTCCATTGTATATGTTACACTTGTAAAAGTACTTATTGATTTTGTGTCACTTAAAATAATTGAAGGTTATTATAAAGTCATAGAGGCTCGATCCACCTGTTTCTAATAATACTAATAACTTTTATTTATGAGGCAAAGTTAGGACCAGTTGGTCCTCTCATCCACGTAACCTCGAATAACATGATACGAAAATAAATAAATACATCAAAATTACATACTACAAACAAAAATGAATTAGCAAATAAAAACATTTAAAGTAATAATCACATCTCAAATATAATGTAGGCCAATCATATAGTACATTAAAATCGCAAACTAACGGCTAGTTCTGATTTTTTAATATGTTGTTAGGACCACTACCAGTAGTGTATATCCAAGTTTGCAGCTTCGAAAGACCTGTGCTAATTTCGTAGCACGCGAAAAACCGCGAAATTTTCGCACTTTTTACAGTTTTTCCACTATATCTCCTAAACTATGCGTTTTTTCATAAAAGAAGTTATTTACGTTTTTAAAGTAGATTAAATTTGCTACAATTCGAGACCAGAACTAGCTCTGTAGCGCAAAGATCAGACCCAATACAGCCCTCCAAAATTGACAATATTTTTGCAAAAAAGTGTAATTTTTAAATTTGGTCAACTTTCGACCCCAAAATCGGGGAAAATGCTAATTTTAAGGGGTAAATCATAATAAAAGATGTTGTAGCGAATGTTATTAGCTTTAATATAAAAAAAATGGGAAACTGCATTTTTCGCAAATTGGCTCTGTTGAGTTCTCACGATGTAAGGAAAACCATGTACAACAGCAAAAAATATATATCTAGTCTATTAATAATGTATTTACAATGTAATTAATTCAAAATATTTTTTTATATATCTATATGCACATTTACGCGAGATATTGTTGGGTTGGAATAGTTCATTTTGTCCGCTTCGTGGGTGATTCGAAATCGTCAGATTCATCTTGAAAAATAGGTAGTGAATTGTCGATTCTTCTCCTTCGGCAATCTGAATTACGGCGACGTTTTATCAAGAGACGCCGGAGCAAAATTTGCAAAGTTCTGAGCAATTAAGGCATGCTTTTAAGCAGGAACAGCCGCCTCCGCTACAGCCTTTCTTGCACCCGCATGATAGAAACTTCAGAAAAAGTTCTACACAGTTGATCCTAAACCATTAAGAAGGACGAGGAGGTCCACATCTTCTCTAATGATTAGCACTGACTGAAAAGAGGTGCTCTTGTCAAGTGCCACCTTGACAATATCACAGTCAGCATCCTCCACTGCCTGATTCGTTTCAATTCCCTGGCTTTGGAAGGTGGACCATATCAAAGCAATTAGTCGTCGTTTGTTGCTGTCGTTCGCCAGCAACTTCTCCTGAGCCATTTTTATGATAGTTGACTCTTCAAAGATGACTTCGTTGCACTGCAAAGAACCATAGCTCCTTCCGCGTTCGGCAGTTTTTGTGTTTTTCTCTGCCCCATCCTCAGGATATCCGTCGAAGATCACAGCAACGTTCCGTCCGAACTGATTGAAGGTGTAGCTGACGTACAATGCGACAATACCCAGCACAGAGTCATTACGATGCCATATCACCTTATGCAGTAAATAACCCCTATCTATCACAACAAACGTGTTGGCTCCTACTAAGATGTCTTGAGGGAGAGGAGTGAAAGATGAATAGAACTTTGATTTTATTCCTTTGCGCATACCCTTTTTTGTGAATAATGCCATGGGGTATGGAGCCAACTCGTGCTTGAAATGTTCCTTTAACTCTTTGTCCGACTGCTTGATGATTCACAAATGCTGGAAGATGGTCGTCAGTGGCTCTACATCCACACGTTTGACTCTTTTACTTTGATGGAAGTGCTCATTGATGCCAAAGTTCTTACTTTGTCTTTTCGCTTGAAGGAAACCGTTCCAAATAAGTTGTCAGTGATTTGCTTGGCACCTTCTATTCCCATTTCTCACTTGAATTAAAAAACGAATTCCGCGTTTTTTCAAAACTACAACTGTACCTTCCTCGAGTGTATTGCAACAAATAAAACAATATCCCCGTGAAGTCGACATTATTTCGTTAGCGCGCGACGAGTAATAGAATCTAAACTGAGAATGAGAACGAAAGAACCCCATTTGTGACCGAAGGACTGTTGGAGGGGAAGGGAGGGAATACCTGCCTGCCTACCTTTTCAGTTATACGGAAAAGAGCGCCGAGCTCCCCTTCTAATCGTCCTTACCTCATTTTTTCTAGATTTGTGATGTTTGATTAAACAGTGAAGAGGGATGGGGGAGCTGCAGTTTTTTTTAATCACATTCAACTAACGAAAGACACATTTGAAGAATTTCACCTGTGCTTAAGTCAAATAACCCTCAAACCATTGTAAGAATTCAACAGAGCCAATTTGCGAAAAATTAAGTTTTTCCATTTTTGAGATTTTTAAGCATTGTGCAGAAACTGTTAGACCTACAGACGTCGTTTTGTGCTGAATCTGACGATTGCGAATCATCCACGAAGCGGGCAAAATGAACTATTCCAACCCAACAATATGTCTCGTAAATATGCATATAGATATATAAAAAATCTTTTGAATTAATTACATTGTAAATACATTATTAATAGACTAAATATATATTTCTGGCTGATTTACATGATTTTCATTTCAAAATACATCGTAAGAACTCATCAGAGCCAATTTGCGAAAAATTCAGTTTTCCCATTTTTTGGATTTTTAAGCATTGTGAGGAAACTGTTCGATCTACAGACGTCGTTTTGTGCTTAAATTAAAGCTAATAATATTCGCTACAACATCTTTTCTTATGATTTACCTCTTAAAATGAGTATATTCCCCGATTTCGGGGTCGAAAGTTGACCAAATTTTAAAATTACACTTTTTTGCAAAAATATTGCCAGTTTTGACGGGCTGTATTGGGTCTTATCTCTGCGCTACAGAGCTGGTTCTGGTCTCAAATTGTAGCAAATTTAATCTTTATTAAAAACGTAAATAACATCTTTTATGAAAAAACGCATAGTTTAGGAAATATAGTGGAAAAACTAAAAAACGTGCGAAAATTTCGCGGTTTTTCGCGTGCTACGAAGTTAGCACAGGTCTTTCGAAGCTGCAAACTTGGATATACACTACTGGTAGTGGTCCTAACAACATATTAAAAAATCAGAACTAGCCGTTAGTTTGCGATTTTAGCGATTTTTAGTACTATTTGACTGGACTAAATGTACAAAACTGGGAAAATAAAATATATACATTTATCTTCAAAGTAAATATTTAGGTCTACTAGTAAATTATACTGTCCAGAAGGAATATATATACATTAATAAACACACCCTCTCCCCAACATACACACATTCAAGGACATCATTAAAATAAACCCAGAAACAATCCAAAATGATCGCAAACCAACAACCCAAAGCCTTCTTGAACTGAACACGTTCATCGATGCATTTCAAACTCTTAAGCATTGAATTTACTCCAAAGCCTAAGGTGATTTACTAAACATCGCACTTCAGTGCCTGCGTATAAGTAATATAATAGTTCCTCTTTTTTTTATGGGATGAAACGCATTTGCTCAGACCTCTCTCTAGGTTCCATCGGCGTCGAAGAATTGCCCGTCCGTCAGTCACTATTGGATATGTAACGCTCCCCGTAGACCAACCATCATCGGACTGCAAGGCCCGTTCTAAACTTCACTGGCCGAAGTATCAAAATCGTCGACTTAAGCACGCAAACGCCCCAGCCTAGGGAGTTAAGGGTCTGCTCCAGTAAACGTGAAAGCAACCGTAAACGCAAGCGCTTCTCTCTATAACCGTATCTAAACAGTGCAATTTCTTGCGGCTGAGCGCTTTGACATTGCCTCATTCCAAACCATATTATAAATCCATCTTTTGTAATTGAGTGCTGAAAAAAAACATGAATAGTCTTTATAAAATTTCGGATCAGGCTTGCAAATTACTTTTCAATATTAATTTTTTATTGTGTTAGGAAAAAAATTCAAACTTTGTACTTACAAAATGTCAATTAGGCCTACATAACAAAAGAAAAGCATTTAAAAAATCTAAAATGCAAAACGGATGCGTATTTTAATTGTGCTTAAAATGAGACCTTGCAAACAATTTTATGATAAATAAACGGTACGAGGAACTGGCACATACTTTCTCACAAACATATTTAAATTATTAAACAGATTCACGGTGACTTGTAGGGTGGGGTAGGAGAGATTAAAGTTGTTTTCCACTAAAAATCCATAAAATAACGGAAAAACCAACTTTTCTCAAAAACGGCTCGAACGATTTTGATTAAAATTGTACAGTTTATAGTACTATAGTTTGAGTTTGTAGTTTAATCAAAATCGTTAGAGCCGTTTTTGATAAAAGTTGATTTTTCAGTTATTTTAAGGGTTTTTATGGGAAAATTACCCTTAAAAATAAAAAATTCACAAAAATGAAAAAACGCCTGGAGATACCGTGGATTAGTACCTCCATACCAAATTTCATCAAAATCGGACGACTGGTTTAGGCTCTAGGTCTGATAACATCCACACAGACACACAGACACACACAGACATCACTCCGAAAACCACTTTTTTAGGTTCAGGGGG
>JAGFPH010003271.1:16318-33084 GCA_018207615.1 Philaenus spumarius | reverse complement strand
AAAAAAAAACTAGAGGTACTGACCTATACTGTTTAGTCCCAATATGTTACCGATAACAGTATAGTTATAATATTGTAGGTTCTAATTTTAGGCAATATAGGAGGCACTGATAAACCCACTTAAATCTAATTGCAACCCATCTGGCAACCCTGTTCCTATCGCGTATTAAAATGTCTGTTCATTGTCTGTGTTAAATCCCATAAGCGATTTTTGGTTTGTTAATTTGTTATGTTATATTTGTTTTAGAATATTTATAATTGATTTCCCGCGATCAGTGAAGTGTCTAATTTCATTATATATATAAGAAAAAGTTATATATAGTGTAATTCTATTAAAACCTGTGGTCAAGCTGTTCTAAACTAGAACCCACACGTTTATTTAATAAATTTACATAGATTAATTACCATGGCAACCAAGTTAGGAAATATCGACATTTTGAAAAATTGAGGTAGCGTTATGTTCATTTTACAGGTTTGAACCAAGTGCACTAATTTAACACAACTTACAAAATTAGCAAGTGCAATGTCCATTCCAGAGGTATTATAGATAAAATCATATAGGATGGCGCGTAGGGCGGGTAGTGCGAGTGAGACAGAGTACCTATCCCACCACACTTCCCCTCCTAAGTTTAGGCGGGGCATTGTACAGTCAACCCTAGTTATGTCGGCTTACAGTATTTACTTTATGTTATCGAGACATTTTAAATAAAACATGTACTAAACACGCTTAAAATACGATTTAAATTAAAGGATATTTTATAACTTATAAAGTAGTTTATTATAAATTTACTATAGATATAAGTAAATAGAAAAATAGTATATATTTACATTACATTAAATAATTTACTGTCAACTCTTCAAGTAGTTTCTTATGAATTTAGTATAGACATAAAAAAAACAATATATTTACATTACATTAAATTATTAACTATCCCGCTCTTCAATTCAGTTAATTATTATAAATTAACTATAGATATAAGAAAAAGAAAAAACAATATGTTTACATTAGGCTATTACCTGATAATATTGGTTGCGCTTATTTGCAAGCGATTTGTGGACAAACCAAACATCTGACTGAAAAATGTTTGAAATAAAATATGTAGATCAACTAATTTTCTACAACTTTGCAGCTGGAAGTTTCTTTCTACCCTAAAAATATAAAAAGTTTAAGCTTTACTACTTTTTCATGTCCCGATTAAAAAAATCGAAGTATTTCTTATTGTATAAATTCCGAACATTTACTAAACTGGAAGAAAATATTTATACTGTTAGTTGCAACATATCACGCAGATTACAAATATATGAAATTTGTCCTATTTAAATAATCCTAGTACTGGGCAGAAGCTTGTAATTGAAAGCGCGTCCAATACAAAAAATTGTTCGGCGGCCTGGTGACAAAAAATTGTTGTCAAATCGATGGATTTGACACAGACTGTATTTTTCTTACAAAACGTCAAAGACTGGTGTTGGAGGGAGAAGGGCATTACTGCTTCTGCGCAAACCACGCGCCATCCTAAATGGTACTACCTATACCAAGTAAACTATTTCAACACAACTTACAAAATGTGGGAGCACAATGGCCGTGTCATCGGTAGCGTGACGTGACTAAACCCATACTGAGGCTATTGAGTTTAAGCCTTTGACTTTAACACTGCCTATTTTATCTGATTTTATCACTGTCGATTTCATCTTCTTCAATTATCAGCTGCTACATTAAACTTCTTGTTTATATTATTAGTACGTGTGTAAACCACCGGAGAAGAATAAATCAACGACGAAATAAAATAAACAGTACCAAGAACTGGCACATACTTTCTCACAAACATATTTAAATTACTAAACAGATTCACCGTGACTTCATAATTGTAGGTGTGGTAGGAGAGGTGATTTATTAAAGTAGGAGATTAAGTAATAAATATTATTATTATTATTATCTAGAGAGAAAACTATTCAATCGATTTCGAACAAATTTGCACCAAACATGTCAATTAGGCCTGTAAAGATGCACGAAAAAAAGTTTTCAAAAATTTACAACCCCCTTTATGGCCAAAAAAACCCCGAAAATCAGTTATTATTATTAGCTAAACGAGAATTTTTAGAAAGATGCGGTTTTTTGCATATGGTAGGGTACATTAAATTCTACAAATAAGCCAAATTTTATTAAAATCGTTAGAGCTGTTTTTTTATAAAAAAATAATAACTGATTTTTTTAGGATTTTTTTGTCAAAAAAGGAGTTGTTTTTCAAAACTTTTCAAAACCGTTTTTCGTGCATCTAAACAGGCCTACTTGACATGTCTGGTGCAAATTTGTTCGAAATCGATTGAATAGTTTTTCGCTCTAGCTTTGTATTCATACAAACATACAGACAGACATTTTGTAAAAACCACTTTTTTGGACTCAGAGGGTCCCAAAACGGATATTTCCACAAAAATCTCAACATGTTTTTTTTGAGATCACTATACTTTTTCTATACTATAGTATAGTGAGAATGTAAAAACGCAAAGCGTTTCGCGTATCTCGAGTTCGTATATTTTACCTCGTCAAAAAAGTGCTCGGATCGCCTAAAGAAGTTTTCACTAAAAACAAAATAGCGGCTAGACCATGGGCGGATCCAGCCGGTTTTCAAGGAGGTGGCTGTATCATTGGGGGGGATAATGTTTTGAAATACTGGTCTTGAAAACGTTTTTTTAGACTATTTCACGATCACCCATTTTGAATAATTGTAGAGAATAAACGATAGAATTGAACTGTATACAGTACATCCTCGTCGTCGGCCCCCTTTAAGTCGGATCTCCGGGTAACCCGGACGGGTTTGCAATAAATAAAAATATGCATTTTGGTAGCGCTATTGCTTTATACGAGCGCATAATCGTAGCGTACTACTCGGTGATCGTGTTTCCGCCGAGTTTGTTTGCCGTGCGGCACGTAAACGTTACTCGAAGTTGACGCAACAGAAACTTACAAGCTTTTCCCCCAAACAGCAGACAGTCCACAGAAGTGTTTTTCGTTTTATTGTGACCAGTTAATATTTTTACAGTGTTTTTCTCCGTAATAAAGGAAAATATTGTAAGTATACAGTGTATTTTAATTTGTTTGATGTTTTATGCTCTTTCTCCGGCTAACACGGATTTTCGTTATGTTGGACCGGCCGTGGTTCAGGCTGGTCTGATTTAACGAGGTTGTACTGTACTTGAAAATTTTAAATATATTTATTCTAGAAACTTATTCCAGTAAATTACAACAACTAAACAAAATTCTCATAAACTTATAGTATATAGTTCCAGCCAGACATGAAAAGGTAACGGCTAACGCGCCTAGGGCGTTGAAAATGTACCCTACATATTTCACGGAAATACCCGAATAGTTCGGAACACTAAACCAGGTTTTCCTTATATTAAACGAAAATATAGAACTTGCACTTCAAATCGATATACAAATTAGTATACGAATACTGCATATAGATTATAGATTTGTAATAGATACACATCGATTGCAAAATGTGCTTTCTCATTTTTTGAAAACTGTCCAATGGCAAGGATTTACAGACAAATTCATATCTAAGAAACTATAAGAGTGGAGAATGATTAGATCGTAGTAGAAAGTTAAAATCTTGACAAATTCAGTGGAGTCCTTATCTTCTTCTCAAAGCAAGTCTGTCTAACGATTATGTGCCTTTAAAATGTGACGAGTTTGAGTCATTTCCTTATGGTTTCTAGCTCGGCATCAATATTGATTTAGGCAACTACAATTTTACAACGATGATTACATTATGTAAATATACTTTTTAGAAGAAATTTGTAAATATAAAAATTGAAGTTTAAAACATTTTCTTTCCAATGGATTTTGTTTTATTGAGATTTGATAATATTTAGTGGGTGAAATATTCATTACAAGTTGTGTTGTCTGAGACAACTCAATTTCAATTGAACAGTCTGCCACTTAGACGATTAAACAAAAATATAATAACCCAAGGGGGGGATGCAGCCCCCACAGCCCCCTGGATCCGCCAATGCCTGGGACTATATGTTATTAGTGCTATGGCATCAATGACGGGGAGGGATCAAGCACTGGTTCTGACCACTGTTATGATAGGCCTGTGCGTGGTCTGCCGGTCCAGTAATGGCTGCTTCAGGAGAGGGACACACGATGAATTCCGCCGCGAAACACTTCGAACACAGCGGGGTCCGCGCAACGACAGTTCCGGACGTGAACAATTCTGCGCTCCCGTCTGTACATGTTATGCACGATATACATTGTGTTCTTGACACAAGGCACCAAACTTCTAAAGAGCCGGCTAATATCAAAATGAATTTAAGCAAATCTTATAAACGTATATCTTAAAACATTTTCTTTAAAAAAATCCAAAATTATTGTGTATTAAAAAATATGGTATTTACGAGTTTTGTATGTGTCGTTTCTTAACTATACTAATATTATAGAATTAAAATTTGTTTGTTTGTATGTAGGGGGTAATCTCAGGATCAACTGAAACGATTGAAAAAAATAGTTTTACTAATAAAAAGCTACACTATGCCTGAGTAACATAGACTAGAATTAATTTTGATTTATAGGTTGAAACAAACCCTAAAACAATAAATATTAATTGTTATACTTTCCTTAAAGGTAGAGAGCTAACATTTAAAAATTTCTTTTTTATAAGATACATAAAAAAATGAAACTAGATTTGAATATTTTCGCGTGCTGCTAAGGGGGTGAATAAAAATAAGAATTATTAAATTAATTGTTATATTTTCCTAAATATTTGAATATTTATTTCTTACAACTTACATAAATAAAATTGCATAGATGACATTTTGTCGCGTGCTGCTAAAGGGGTGAAAATTTATTAACAACCCCTATAAAAAATGTTCATTGTTATACTTTCTTTAAAGCTAGAGAGTAAACCCTTAATAACTTAAGGAATTTAAAAATAAGAAACCACTATGTTACATCCTAATTAAAAATAAATAAGACATATTAGAATTTAATAGTAGAGCCTATTTATATAAAATAACCTGTTTGCATTTGTTTCGGCGGGAGTCACCACGGGGGTTGGCGTGCGAAGCGATCAGGGGGCGCAGCCCTCTAGTTTTATATATTTTAAAATGTTCAACGTCAAATTCTCTGAAAACTAATAACTTGAAAGAAATGTGAACGAAAGAATATATTTTTTTACTAACGATAAAAAACCGTTTTTGTCGTTAAAACAAGATCACATACAAATTTGCTATTAAATATTGGTCAAGGGTCACATTTTATTCGAAGTCTGGGAATAGATTTGATAATTTTTTCAAACATATCAAAATTTAAACACATTTTGTTTTAGTCTAATATTGGGTGTACTAAAAAAAAAAATATATTTTCTTGAATATTTCGAAAAGTGTTATCTTTTTCAGAAAATTTACAGAAACAAAATAATTATTCTTTTGTATAAAAACATACAAATTGGTTTAAACATTTGTTTTCTTGGCTACTAGGTAACCCGAATTATTTACAACAAATTAATTTCATGGGTACTTGCGAGCAACATATCTCTGATATATTTTTTATAATCGTGCTTCAATTAATTTCCATGATTTTATCAATCATGCAAATGTAAATTTAACTCATTTCATAATTGCGATTGAGCTTTTATGTAGTCGGTTATTGAGTTTATAAAAAACAAAATCGTTTTATCTGCCACGAAATCTGGAAAGCATATTGTCTCTTTTCAAGCTATTTAGAACATTCGCCCTTGTTGAGATATACATTTTTTTCCTGTCTGTAAAACAATTGCAATTACCAGAGAATACAAAATTTGAAATAAATTAAATGAATTATTTTAGAGCCTATTTGTATGTTAAAACCTTTCTTTTTTTAATGTAAGACACGTATCCATAAGTTGTGCAACCTACTTGCAATTTCAGAAACATCTATTATAGACATAAAACAAATTAGTTAGTAATTACAAATAATATGAGCTTATTATCTACAATTAGTCAAAATTAAAATCTGTACTTTTAACAGTAATGAAATGCCATGCAAATTGGCATTTAACAATCATTCACTGTACTTATTTATTACTTGCAACTGTTTCGTTTAAAATAAATATTTATTATTACTGTGTGTGGTTTGTTCAATTTAACGGACACACTTAAAACCTGGGTGAGCTGTAGCTCGCCTTAACCGGTCTACACCTTTCCATTTAAATCTTAAATCATTTTACTACGGGTAATATAAATTCCTCCTTCGAATCCCGACAAGCATTAAGTCTATTAATACATTAATATTTACTGATCAAGTTGAGTTTAATGACCTCTGAAGCCATTGAAAACAACTTAAGTTGATAAATAGCTCTTGGAGTGTTTACTCTGACTAGGCGAGGGTTAGTCTGGATATTGTTTCTACTCCGTGCTTTATTTAAAAATACAACCATGCTTGAATAACACAAGGAAAGAGTACGGTGTATACGTGTAAACTTTATCGGTTAAGGGTTGTATTCGTTCTATCCCATAAATTACACACTTAAACACATTTTACCTACATAGATTAGGACTAATGGAGGACAAGAAGTGGAATATCTTATTAAAACAATATGTCAATAGGTGGGTTCAAACAGTCCGACAAAATACATGTTATAACGCCGACCAGTTTACATAAAATCTGAAACATACAGAAAACAATGCAACAAAGCTATGAATTTTGACAGCCCATAATTTTATAACATACTAGGGGAGGCCCCTACGTGCTCCGCACGCCAACCCTCAATGAAACCTTCTAAAAACATATGTTATGTTTTATTTATAATAAAGGCTAAGATTAATAATAACATCAAAATTAAGATGGTAAAAAACGTTAAATGTTCAAATTAAATTATTTCTTACATTTTATAACAGTAGTTATAATAATGGTTAAAAGAACCAGCAAGGCTCAGGTCTACACTTTAAAACCCTAACCTAAAAGCTAGAAATACAAACATAATTGCTTCAAATTTTGAAATCAGCTGCTAATGAAAACTAGTGGACCCGCACCGTGCTTCGCTATTGCTATTGCTTGATTTACCTAACCTAAAATTATATTCAGTTTTTGATCCAAATCAGTTGTTGATCAAAATCAGCTGTTGATCAAAAGCAGCTGTTTTAAGCTTTTCATACGAACAGCTGTTTTTTCGTGCCCTTGAAAAAATCAAAAGAAATCTTTCTTCTTCTTCCTTAAGATTGACCTTCCATAAGATTAACATTGAAACTTTGAGGGCCACTGGGGCGTATCCCTGAGGACCGATGTAAATTATAATGGGATTCTGCTCATCTACAGGACACTACTTTTCTAACGGTATGCGCGAATTTCTCCTACGATGCACACAAGCTGAGAAAAAAGGACGACAAGTTTTGTGCTTGCCTATTAATATATAGATATTGGAGCAAACAGCTATATTATCTGTTTTTTATTCCATTGGTTGCTATGGTAATAAATGTACTGTAAATACATGTGTTGGTTTATCATTCTAGGCCTAACCTAAGAATTTTTCCAGACTAAATTTACAAATATTGAAATAAAAAAGGTTTTTATCGAAATGAATTATAGCCTATGTTACTCAGGGATAAAGAAGCGTTTTATTAGTAAAACTATTTTTTCAATCGGTTCAGTAGTGCCAGAGATACATACAAAAAAAAAAAAAAAAAAAAACTTTACCTCTTTATAATATTAGTATAGATTTAGGCAGTGAAATCCACTATTATAACTCTTCTCACAGGTATATTGCATTTTAATTTTAGCTGATGCTTACTTGAAAATTAACAGAAATGGAGTTTCAAGTAGGCCTAACTTAAAAAAAATTTAGTTTTTCATGAGCTTTTGTCTAGGCTATAAAGATATGTTTTCCTAACAATTAGGGGATTTCGACGATGATAATTATGTTTGCTCTCATTTTGATTTAATTATGTCAAAATGTGTGGCTTGATTTGTAATCTGTGTTTCAAAGTACACAATGAAAATAGATTTCCTGAAAATAGAATACAAAATATTTCCATTTTGGAGGGGGTGTGTGTGTGTGTTTTTTTGGGGTGGGGAGGTGAGAATAAATTCGAATATATATGATGTTCATTTGGTTTATTGCTTTACTAATTTTGAAATATGTGTTTCAAGTGGAAGTTGAACATTCATTTTGTTATTTACAAGATCTCGTCTATATTTTTTCAAAAGTTTAATTTTGTGTTTATAGCTGCAACGAAGAGCAAAGATTGAAATTAAACAAGAACAAAGCAAATGCAAATAAAACGGGGGAAAATTATTCTTCAATCGGATTCGAACCTGTGTCAGCCTGAATCATTGCGTATTGAAAAGCAGCACTTCCATTTTGGCTATGGCAGCTTCCCTATGTTTATAATATGAAATGCAGTATTGCTTCCAATAACTCAAAACCTCTATCTCTAAAGTAAAGCTTCTACAATACAAAACTTAAATGTTACTTAATTTATATAAATAAATAAAGAGTCTCTTCTTTAAAGAAAGTTTTGGGAGAAATATTATAGATTTGAGAGACACGTAATGACAGTTAGAGGGAGTTTGAAATAATTAGAGAATTATACATAAACATTATGTTCGTAAAACAGGCTTACAGACGTTTATAAAACAACTCACTTCGCTTCTTTACCAAATAACCTAGAATGATTCCGCGGCAAATTGCAGCTTACAAAATTGGTTTAATTTGACTTGCAAATGTCCTTTGAACACATTCCTTAGTGAGTCGAACGAAGCCTGTAAACAACAATCTCCGCTTTACAAGTTACATCACCGGCGAGAGTTGAGTTTTATTTTTATGTCTTTAGTTTACAATTAATGATCCATTCTAACTATATTTAGTTACATGTTCCTGATAGTTTTTTACTGTAGACAATTTGTAATGTATTTTGTGAAAGAAGAAAGAAAATGTATTCAATACAATGTACACGTGTTTTCGTTTTATATTGCACTCCGATCGAGGTTGAACAGTGCATTCTGATTTCCTAGTCATTACGATTGAGGGTGTGACTCCTATAAGGGCTAGCCGACAAAATACAGTTATTATAAATAATGTAGGAGTCTTACAGCCAAATTTTGAGAAAAAATATATAAAACACACCAGTTTAAAATATTTTATTTTATTTAGGAATATTTCTTGATTGATTTGATGTACAATTGTGCACGAAATGTTATGTCAAGTTAGTTACTTTGAAAGAAACCCTATAACCTAAATCTGATATTCATTCAATGGTTTGTGGCATTTGGAAACGTGACTACAGCATTTAATATTACGTTACAAAATTCCATTACAATGTTTCCATTATTTGTATAACACTTGCAGTACTGAAGAGTATTAAATAAAATAATAGTTAATATTTTTTACCACAGTTTATAGAAAAGCTGAATCCGTCACACACAATGCTCCGTTTTTGTTTTACCAGGAAAATGTATTTTTACGTGTTTACAAATACGGGTACTATAACTTTTCTGTTATTTTACTTTGAGTCATAATTTCGTTTTATAAAATAGTGTCCAACAATGTCTTGTATGGGGTTAAGAAAATAAAAAAGTATTTCAGAACCAATATTTAGTGTAAAATGATTGTAAGCAAATGTTTGTATTTTATAAAAGTAATCCTTTATCAACTAAACCATATACTGTATTAAGATTCATATATGTGACGCGTCCAAGATTACGATCTCGAACCGGGTCACTATTCGATTAATCTAATGGGTTATCTATGTGTATGAACCCAGAGTCCAGTTGGAGCCACAACAAAGACAGGTTTTTTTTTATTGAGTAAGTATAATTTATTCATTTCTTTGAATCCTACTTCCTGGACCATTATTGTCAAATTTTCCTTTCTCCACCCTATACGTAGTATATGGAGAAAGTATTGTTTCCGTAAAAATGTTCGAATTTGAATTTTCAGTTGAATTATCTGTTTTGGTGCTCCCAGAACCCCCAAAAATTTTTCAGTGCAATTATCTGTGTTGGTGCTCCCTGAACCCAAACATATTTTTAGTGGATTTTTTTGTTTTGGTGCTCCCTGAACCCAAAAAAGTGTTTTTAGAGTGGTGTCTGTCTGTCAGTCTGTCTGTATGTATACACGACCAGAGAGGACACTATTGGTCCGATTTTCATAAAATTTGGTATGTAGGTACTAAACCCTAATATCTCCAGGCATTTTTTTCATTTTTTGGAATTTTTAATTTTTAAAGGTAATTTAACCCTAAAAACCCATAAAAACGACAAAAAATGCAAATTTCTCAAAAACGGCTTTAACGATTTTGATCAAATTTTCAGTATTTATAGTGCTTAAGATGCCAAACAAAATGACACCACCCGCTTTTATCAAAACTTCGGCGTTTTATAATTATGGGGAAATGTTTAAAAATAAACCAGTTTGTGTTGTCAATCTAGCATCGCGGCAGCGGGCGCACGGGGTAGCACCACGGTAGCGAGCACGGCCAGTAATTCAAAGGTCGCGCGATCGAATCCCGCCTGGGACAATAATTTTTTTATACTATTGACGTAGGTAGAATATTATTTTTTTGTTTTGTTCTAAAAAGTAGTAAATAAAATGATTAAAAACAATATTATTTTGACTACAGTAAGTTGGGAGAAAGTTTGTGTCAGTTAAGTGATACCGTTTATTTTAATTAATTTTTATGCGTTCGAGAAGACGTGAGTATGTGTTCTAGACGACCTGCAAGTACTTGTGTGGAAAACTATGTCCCATTTTATTTATTTAACGACCCTTTAATGGTGAATATTACGTGTTTATACTTTATGTGTTGTGTAGTGTTTTGTGTCATGTGATTATCATCTGAAATGTTCGTCTTCGACAAAGACAGAGGTTTGTGTCGAAACTAGTAAGACCCAGTAGCAGTAAAGGGGAAATTAATATGACCATTTGAAGGTTAGTAAATTAATTAAAAAAGTTTATAACCTATATTCCATCGTATTTATGCAAGTTATTATAATGTCTGGCTAGTTGTGTCCACGTTGGCGTCCGTAAATCCACCAACTTTTGTTGAGTCTCATGAGCAAATTAGTTCTAAAGAGCCTACACGTTTTACAACTTAGTTTCCCGCCTATTTATATGTTACATGTTCAGTCCAATGGATTGGGTAATGTAATAATTTATTTTTTAATAGTATTCAAACCTGGTTCTCTGTATGTGTGTATGTTGAGAGTGGTCAAATGCAGGGCTCTATAACAAGGACTAAACCGTTTCTTTGATCTCGGCACTGTGCCGCCAGTTTCACTCTGACGTCACCATGTTGATACACGCCAGCTGGTAATATTTCAGTAATGTGCGCGCAGTCGTTAACTCGCTGTTGTAACTCGATGGAAAGGCTTCAGTAAAATAAAATTTATATATTCTTAATCTACATAAAGTACGGATTCTAACAGTATTAAAATCTTTGATTTTAACAGGTATTTCGAATTTTAATAATTAAAAATATTTGAGAATTATCACAGACTGACATGGAAAAGTTACTAAGCGAGGAAATTTTTTATTTTTGGGTTATAAACAAACTTCCAGCGGGAAAGTTGTAGCCAATGAATTGATCTAAACTATCCAATTCACCGATCTGTGATAAAATGATTACATCATTATGAAATTGTTTTTTAAATGAGCGCGAGTAGGTGCGGCGCTGCCACTCCCGAAGTACAGTTGTTTGATACGAGAATAACGTTTACGTAGATATTGTTATTTTAAGGTAATATAGTAAATCGCTTGTCCCCAGGTAATTATGCCAGCTAGAAAAAAAGTAAGCATTTTATTTTAACATAAACTAATTCTAATTTATAATTAACATTTGATATTATTGAAGTGGACACAAAAAGTTAAGTTGGAGGTTAACGTTTAAAAAATAATATTATTATTATAACGTAATTCTTTTAATTAAATATGAAACTAATTTTTTTACGTAATTACGATTTTTTTCCATCATTGATCTCTAATTAATTTTATTTCTTTAAATGTACGTAATAATGATATTATTACACTTTTACTGCTTTGCCCACTCCAGTGTACAGTTGGTAACACTGACCACGAATAGAACAGCTGTTACAGTTTATTTCCGTAGGCGATTGTTAAGTTTGATATTTATTACATCTTTCTAAACTCAAACATTCTTAAAAACTCCAAGTAAATGTAATTTGGATTTTACAATGAATAGGAGACCAATCTGCAGTATCTTCTATTTCAAGAATTAACAGAAATTATGAAAACTGCATGGCCATCACAAACATTGTAAACATCTGCTGCATTAACAATAAATTTGTTTCTAAAAATATTACAATATTTAACAGTTTCTAAAATATCACTGACTTGTTACACGAATAGCTACTTATTGTTAACACTGTTGTAGGATCTGGATAATACACTATTTACATAAATCTATGAGACCTGTTATGTTCTACCTTTTATTGTTTGGGGTTATACCTAATTGTTTTACCTTTTAAAAAAATTGGATTTTTTGTAAATTGTACTCATGTTATGTATCAGTATTGTCATCTGCATTGCAAATTAATAAATTTACTCAAGCCTTTCTGCTGATCTGTAAAGTAGTTACACAATTTAAAATAAAATATCAATCAGCCTGGTGGAGTTCAGAGACTAAACAAATCGAAATAGATTAATGTTTTAAAAAATGAGTCTAGTTATAAACTCGAATTCCACTCTAAATACTGTCAGTAGTTAATAAATCTTTTTATCCCTTAGCTGGTAAAATATGGGGTCTGTTAGGGAATCAAAAGTTATTGTTTCCATTTTAGCAACACAATAATAATTTTTATTATTTTTAGTTTTCGTATTCTTCTAGCTTATATAAATGAGAAATTGACAGTGAAGAAATTGAAATAGACAAAGATTTACGCTGATATACCAGCGGTGTTTTTTTTGTTTAGAAAATTTTGTCACAAATTTCATCAGGCAAAAATGTTTCTATAGGTGAAAATAAGACAAGTTCCAATAAACATAGGTCCGGAAATGCTTAGTTTTCGAATTGTTCGCCATTTTGTGTTTTTTACTAAACACTTAATATCTTTGGAAATAGAAAAGATATTGACCTAATATTTGGTGCACATATTTGGTACGTAACCTTTTACCCTTGTACAAAAAACCTGAAAGTTCTTTTGTATACTTTATTTTGTAATGCCAAATATTTCTAAAACCGCTAACTTTAATGCAAAATTCTAGGAAAAAGAAATTGTAAATTTTTTAATGACAAACAAAACGGGTTTTTTTATTTTCCCCGTAGCTCAAAAGACAACCAAGTTATCGGCTGGAAACTCAAAACGCAATTTCTTTCAGTACTATTATTGTTGGTTCTGTATTATTATAGACAATCAATAACCAAGATGTACATAAAATTTGAGGTCAATATCTTTGCTATTTCCACAGAAAAAAACTATGACAGAAATTCGAACTAAGCATATTTGGGCCTATGTTTATTGAAATGTTTGTTCTTACTTTCACCTATAGGCTTGGTGAAATTTGTAACAATATTTTCTAGACATCCTGTATGTTGTACTTATGATAACCTGTTCTATTCCAGTCAGTAAGCGTAATAGATTAGAGATGTCGAGGCAGAAGCTGGTTCAAGTACCAATACTGCGATCAACCGATAGTTGCATTTTATGGAAACGTAAATGGTTGGCAACATAATTGTTAGATTTTATAATAATGCGATACTCTTTTATAATAATGCGAAAGATTTTGAATTACTTTAAACATCAACAACAAGCGATTATTCGTAACATTTGTTTACATATACGTTAATTTTTGTAGTCGATTGACTTAACTGTAAAATAAAACCAGGATAATATAAACTTGTGTATAATTAATAATGTTTCCTCACCTTTTTTATCTTTTGGTTAAAAGTCTCGACTATACCAGTCGTTTTACACAAAAACCACTTCAATACAATTAAAAGTTTCTTATTCTCGACTTCTTTAATATGCAATGGACATAAATAGTAGAATTATGTTTTAATTATTTATTTGCTCAATAATATCTACCAGGAATTGTATCCTATACATAATTATAACTTCATTGACTCACTTATTACATATTCTACATAGTTCCAATTCAACTTAGGTTTTATAGCTCAAATAAATTACTTCCTATCCACGCTTAAATGTTCACTCTATATCTTTTTCCTTGGAATTGTAATTAAAATACCATTTGTGGGACAAATAAAATTGTAAAGTTTTTTGTTTCAAATAAAAAACATTCTTTTGTTTGAATTGAAGAATTTGAATGACATGTTCTTCTAAACGTTAGAGCATTTCCGTGTTAAGGCCTAATTTTGTTCCTTTTGTCGATATTAAAAACTTCATTAAAAAATACAATCAGGCTAAGGGGGGAGGGATTATTCTTAAATGTTCTAAAATAAGTTTGCCGACAATGTATTATATTTATATCTCATTAATTTTTAGCAGAAATTGGGTTTTTTCAATATCAAGATGTCTACAAATACGGAAAAAAATCACATACCTGTAAAATATCTGTAAATTAACATCCATTACGTGCTATCATTAACTCCAACTGAGATGCGTTGCTTAGTTAATGCTAGGGATGTGGGGGAAATGAGTCGTCTTCTTTCTACGGAGTAGTTCAATGAGGCAATACTGGCAAACTGCACGGTTAGTTTAGGCTTGAACACGTTACAACTTTCTTATTTCAGTTGACATCAAGATATCTATGCTATAACTTATATTAAATATATAATTTTCTATTCGTCTGTCATGCGGAAATTATATTTGGGGAAATTATAGATAATTGATAACTGTCTTCTAATTTGACTAAGAACACCAACATACTCAAAGCGTGCTATATATCAAGATGTGTTCCCTTTTCGACGAATACAGTTTCAAAACAGTATCTCCAGCCATTGAAATAAAAATTCAGACCAGGAGATAATATAGAATGATACAATTTATATTGTTTGCAATTATCATCCAAATTATACAAATCGTTATTAAGTCTTCAGCGGTAAAATACTCATGGGATCATGGCTTCCTGCAATCTTTGTCAATTCTGAACAGTTACTATCCAGTTATGAAGCTAGAATTAACCGCCACTCCATCAGTCCAACGTATTTTTATGAAAATTCTTCTCCTTCCCTACTAGTAAATTAACAAGACCGTAGGGGTCTTAACCCTTAACTGAGCTCGCGGGGTTTATTTTAACCCCCTAACAAGTAAATTTTATTATCAAAATAAAAGAGTTGCGGCAACTTTGTCATCCTGCTCAGTACCTTTTTTAAGTTTTAGTCTTTTCTACTTCCCTTGTTTCCAGTTTTACTCGCATCTGTCAACAGTACAGTCACTCCAAAGACTGCTGACTTGCGTTTAACACCCCGCCATTTTTTAGATTATGAGTAAAATATCCCAAAAAAACTTAGAAACTGAATATTGAAGCTTATTGCTATAGGAAAAAAGATTTCTTTCCTAGTTTTAGTCTCAAACTAAATTTACAGGGTTCATTATAAAAAAGTGTTCCTTTTTACAGAAATTTGTAGCATTATTTAGACGATAGTAGCCTACATAATATATAAAAGAGCAAATTAAAAAATATATATACATATAAAAAGCTAAAACGTTAAATATATAAGATGTAAAAACTGACTATTAGGTGCATTAACTTTTGAAAAAATTTTACTTAGTTTTTTAAAGTTATTTCACTGGGGTTTTTACCCCCCGTGCGCCCACTGGTATTACGAATAAGCATGCAACCGCTTAAGGGTTAATAGTTGACAGCATTTGTGAAAAACAATGGCTGCTTGTCTGAAACTAAACATTACTTTATTGTAAATTAATGACTATGGAGATTAAAATTTAGAGTAGGAACGAGATGGTGAATACCATGTAATACACTGAATATATTTACTGAAGATGTTTAATGTTTAAGAATGAGATTGTATTTTAAAAATACATACGGTGGGTCGTAAACTAGACATAAGGGACGTTTTTTTTGTCCTGCAGAGGTGCAGGTTCTGTGATGATTTGTTTAAAGTGTGTGTGGTGAGAGCCTTGGTCTCTGTGCCTGAGTGAGTTTGTTAGCTTTAGGATGAAGTCATCGAGTGTGGGGATTTGAGCCCTTGAGAGATGGTGACGTTCGATACGTACCATGGGGAGTTTGTGAAAAAATGGTGAGTTTTATTTTGGAAGGAGTCCTACCTTTTCTTCCAAGCAACAGACAGAAGTGAGTACCAAGCTGGGGATGCGTAGGTGAGTACAGAGGGTATATATGACTTGTACATGGACAACCTGGTTCCAAGTGGTAGTAGGATATTGCCCTTGATCATTGGAAGGAGGCTGCCACTGACAGATTTAGCCTTTGACAGTGTTTGCTTGACGTGACGGGACAAGTTAAGTTTAAAGTCCAGCGTGATTCCAAGATATGGTTCCATGCTATGGGGGATTTGTCTTCTTTTTTCTTAGAGACTCTCATGTCTTTGTCTCATTGTCTGGCCCTCAGTCTAACCACTCACATGGGTCGCACATCCATTAATTTCATACTCATTTCAACACCAGCATTAAGCGTCATACTTAAAGAAATGATTTATTAAGGGTATATACAGGGTGTATCAGGAAGAAACGGAAAGAATTGCTGGACGTGTTCTACTGGTGAAAATAATGAAAAAAGTTCCTATAAACATAGGTCCGAAAACTCTTCGTTTTCCAGATATCCGCCATTTTGTTTTTTGTACAAAATAATTCATATCTAGAGAACGGTTTTACTGATTGAGTTAAAACTTAGCATG
>JAGFPH010003271.1:0-10898 GCA_018207615.1 Philaenus spumarius | reverse complement strand
CTTAAATAAGAGATATACGAAGTCTCAAGAGTTAGGTAATCATAAAAATTTAAAGGCCTGGGCCCCAGGACTATTATAGTAATAGCAAAGCGGGAGTACCGATGGACCACCATGCGTGCAAGGGGACTTGACCCGGCCTCCATCGGTGCTCCCGCTTTGCTACTACTACAGTAAGTTATTAGGTTACATACTGAAAACGTAAACCTAACCAAGCTAAATTATTAATTATTACTAGGCAAATTGAAATATTTTTTCCATTAATAAAAATACTGATTGCTGATTTGGATTTATTTTCTGTTCGATTTGTATTGGTATTTCTCTCATGATCGCTACCTGTTACAAAACTCGTAGGCCTAGCAGTACTAGGACCGCGGCTACACCGATATTTCTAGTGAAACAATTGTCTATTTTAGAAAATCTAAACTACACACTACAAAAACAATGGAAAATAAAACATCAACAAAAAACTGCGGAACTAATAAAAATAACTCATCCGTTAAAAAAAAGAGAAACATTCATTTATTTTATTACAATAAACGAAGCTGATTGACCGTGGTGTGAAATGAACGAAGCTCTTGTTCATTATAACGTCAAAGAACACGGAATCACAAAATACAGACTACTAAACAGAGTAAAACCAAAGTGAACTGTTATGACTAAGGACTATTGGGCCGAAAATTTTTACGCCGACCGGGTATCACTGCATACATGCCGACGACGGGTTCGTCAGTCTACTTTAATTTTGACATTTCGGCTTTGCATTTCATTTCTGGTAACATGCTTGTATACAATTCGAAATGTTGGCCTTAGTTTAGGAAATCAAAAGAATATCATATCGCAGTAATAGTTGCCAGAGGAAAGGTTTTCTCGTAAAAATTCGGGGGAAATTATCGGTTAGTTATTTCCCAAGTAACGAATTATACAACATAGATAATAATAGACTGGACTGGTAGGCATACGCACGGATTATGCAAGACGATGTTTAGGTTTTTGATTTTTTTCATCAGAATTATTGTCTTGTTTTCTATGTGACTTGAAGTAAACGACAGATCTGTTTTAACCAACGTAGCGATTTGATTCCATATTTGTTTTATTTGTCGAGTCGAGATCGTTTGTTGTGATTATAATATAAATAAAGAAGGTTGAATAATTCAGTCCTTATTTTTTATATTGAAATAACTTTTATCGACTGAAATTTGCTTTTTACCTATAAGGTAATTTCATTATTCATTTTAATTCCTCCCTACCCGAATTTATCACGTACAGCCAAAATACTCGACCGCAATTTAACGTATATTTCGGACCCACCCGTACCTCGGGGTAGTGAAAAAACCGCCTGAAACCTGAAAATTCGGGTACCCTCAGACCCCTAATTTTTTTAAATCCCGTTTATTTGATATGAAATTGCAGATTTGTATGTACTAAGGTTGACTTTGTTTCCTTACACAATAAAAAATGAATAATTAAAAGTGAATTGGACCGTATTCGCAGTTTAATTCTTTATTTTTTTCTTACAACGTAATTACAAAAATATATTTGTAAAATGGTTTTAAATGAGGCAATGTCAAAGCGCTCAGCTACAAGAAACTCCACTGTTTGGATACCGGTATAGGGCGAAGCGCTGGAGTCACTGGTTGCTTTCTCTTTTGCAGGAGCAGAGCCTTAAGAGATTCTGGCCCCTGCCCTATTATAGTTCTATTCACAGTAGTATTATTAAATATATAATCATTTATTAGTAAATAACAAATTCTTCATAGTTAAACTAATCAATGTTTGTGATATTTAATATTGACAAGCCTGTCCTCTCTTTTATAATAACGTATTGTGTAACTAATGACTTTATGTATTTGTTACAGGTAAGATTATTTCAAACTGCACTGGAAACTTAGTAAGTAGGAGGTGCTTAAACCTAACTGTATAATAAACAAGTAGGCTAATACCTTTAATTAACACAACAAATGAAACTATACGTGCTGATTTTAAGGTATGGAATTAAATTTTGATCGACATTTTATTTCTTTTCTGCGTATTGTCAATTTTAATTAACTAAATAAACAGTAATTGATAATATTCAAAGTTGTAGACAGTTTTATTATGAAATTGTATGTAAGGAATTTCATATGAAAGGAATTTTGTAAAACAATTAATTTCTGAGTTAGGCGCAAAACTTGAGATAACGGATTAGTACTAGCTTATTGTTGATTGCCTGTTAATTATCAATTACTCGGTTTTACCAACAGTTATTGTGATATTTATCAAAAACTGCTTTAGGAAGTTTTAAATGCTATAGCTTAAAAATTATTCACTATAGGAAAATAAATATTTGTTTACGAAAGCTACCTCTATTAATTTCATAATATGCGCCAAAATGTCATACTTAAAAAAATAAAAACTCTGCAGATAAAGGTTATGCAGTACTTTTATGAATTACGGTACTCTAACCACATGCCACCTGTCACACCCAATTAAATGCCATTTAGCAGGCTAATGCGGTCTAAGGCCTGTGGAGCTAAGGATGTTTAATTGTTGTTTGAACGTTATTTTATGTAATGTAAATTGCATTTTGAAAAAATTAAATTTAGGTGTCACACGATAGTATGTTGTTGATATTACGGTCAGAATTTTAAATGTCGATAGAAATCCAGATAATTTGAAATCCCGGCTCTTGGTTGAAGTATTCGACATTACGCGGCCAGTGTATAATACAAATCCTTAAATTGCATGATATGTCACGCTTGACTTTTCCTTACAAATAATTCCCTATTACCTTCCTACATTACCCCATTGCCTCCAGATTTGTCCGCAAATGCACTAGTATTAGCCAGACCAGCTCATTGTATACTATAATTGCAATGCCAACATGTAATAAAGCAACTCTTGCAAAACACACGTATTGAGTTATAAACAGAAATTAAAATGCAAGGAAATTACTGCTAAAGGACTTTAATTACCGTATTCTTAAACCAACCACCAAGTCTGAAATCTGTAATCACCGTAAGTGCTGCCACTCCTTGGTATTACTTGTCTTCTATAATCCTCTGTCCAACAGTTGAAATAGGAGCGTGTATTTATGTATTTCTCTCGCTCCATATATAAACACTTCCTGAAATATATTATTTATTTATTTTTTAATAAATATAGTAGTTGACCTTGCAACGTCCTTTTAGTTCTCTTTTAAAATAGCAACTGTATGTAATTGAAGCATCTTAGATATTCGAAGTAATTTGACAACTAACTCCAACCTCTTAGCACACAATGTATGGAATAAATCTACACGTTTATACTAATGTAAAGTGGGAAACCTTATTTGTTTGTTTGTTTGGTGTTTGTGCGTATGTTCAGAAATCTCAGAAATTATGGAAATTTCTTGAAAATGAACTTCTACTAGTGAACAATTTACACTTTCCTTAGTAACATAAGCTCATTCGTTTCTTTAGAAAATTAAATTTTACTAATATATTTTTTTTTGTGTTTAACGTTCTGCTGTTTTGCACTTAAGGCTAATGAAGACGTTTTGCACTTAAGGCTACAGTTTTACGTGGAATCCGAACCACAGCCAATGATGTCTGTTAAGAAACCAAATTTTACTAATATAGAAATAAACATTTTTTACAGGAATTATGCATATATTCTGTAGTTGCTATGACAACGAATTAATCTTTTACATCTTTTATGTGCCTTGCAAAAACTGTACAAATAAAGACAGTAAATATACTGAGAGCTTGACTTGAACTATCGGTTTAACAAAATAATAACACAATCGAAGACTTAAAATAATGACCATCGTTGTAAACCCTAGTTGATAGTCCTATATTCTAACGGTATTTTTTACTTTCCTTACCCTATACTAGGTAAGGTAAGTATTGCGATCGACCCAAAAATTCGATGTCGAGTTTTCATAATATCTTTACGTTTCAAGGCCCCCTGAGTCCAAAAAATGCATTTTTGGCAATTGGTCTGTCTGTGTGTCTGTGTGTCTGTGTGTCTGTGTGTGTGTGTGTCCGGAGTGCACAGGGCAAACGGCTGGACGGATCAAGCTGAAATTTACAGGATATCTTCAAACACGTAAACAATTTAACCCATGTAAATTTGAAGCAAATCGGAGTTGGTGTCTTACCGTGGGACCAGTTTTTAGCACATTTTTGGTATTTACTCCAAAACCCCTCTAACGATTTTGATTAAACTTTGCTAACATACTCTACTCAGACCCCCTTAACACGCTATGTACGCTATATACCCTTAAAAATTCGTTGAAAAAAGTTATTACAAAAACGCAAGTTATTTTTTTTGTATCTCCGAAATGGCTGGTCCTATCGACTTGAAAATGGTCTCATTCGATTCAGCGTCCAAAAGAATGTCAAAAAAGATACCCCACTCAACTTTTTCCATTTTTTCAAAAATTGACCCCAAAAACGCCCTTTTTGGGGGCAAAAATGACTTTTTTTAAACTAGCCGTGTTTGGTATCGACCTTGACATTTTTGGGGGTGAGAAATCGATTGAGACCAAAATCAGGTCCGTGGGATTAACCGTTTTGAAGTTAGTACCGCTTTCTTCGAAACGGATACTCCTATTAACTCGAAAATGGTATATCATCAATCTTTCGCTCGAAAAATTTGGTAATTGATACAGCATCTATTTTGGTAAGGAAAGTTGTGTGATGTGCACACCAGATATTTTATGTTCGTAATAGTAATTTGATTTTTCACGCTAAAACATTAATTAATTTATTCTATAAAAATCCCTTTAAGAATGTGGACAGATTATACAATGTTAATAGCAGATAAATTACAAATTTAAAAACCCCCGAACGGCTGTACAGATTTGTTTGAACCAAAGCTAAGAACACTTTCGATTAAGTCACCTTTCAAACAAAAAAATAACTAAATAAAATCGTTTCATCCGTTCAGGAGCTACGATGCCACAGACAGATACACACTTTAAACTTATTATATAACACCCCTCTGTTTACGCCGGGGGTTAAAACAACACAACTTATTACCAGAAATCATTATCTACATGTGTCATTACAAAAAACACGTATTTTCAACTTTATCTGTAAAATAAACTTTGTGGTTTTAATAAACATTAAATTAATTATTTTACTTAAATTTAACCTTAAAATAAGTGTCTATAACCGAAATAAATCTGTCAAATACTGCAAAAATACTAGACTATTCAGGATCTAATTTTTTCAACATTTTGTAATTCACTTTTGCAGCAGTTTTAGGTATCAATATGCTTTACTGACATTTAAACGAGTCATTATTATTGTTAAAGGTTTGTTTTCATGTGTAAAACATAAGGGTAGGATATTATTCCATTACTATGGGTTTTTTGTTTTTTTGTTTTTGGTTTTACTGAAGCGTAGGCCTTCTAGAATTTCAGACACTTTTTGTAATTGAATTTCTAAAAAACTGTCCGTCAGATTTCAATAAAACCTTAAATAGACACTGAAGATTTAGAGTGCATATTTATTACATGGATTGTATTTAGTAACATTTAATGGTAAAGTTATGATTAATTGTTATATTTGCGAGTGATTCCTCGTGAGAACTACTGTTTTTATAACACACTTTTAATGATATTAATTTTCAAGGAATTTAAAAATTATTTTTCTAATTTTTGAAAATAACCGCCACTGTCCGACACGACAGTTATTTTAATCGCCAATTTTATACTACGGGTTCGAATGTACTAAATTCAACGACTTTTGTATTCATGAATATTTTGTTCTGTAAACCCACACGTTTAGGAAACTTGCTGACTAGGCCTACTTAGCTACTTTTAACGAGTGCTCACCGGTCTTGATAATGACTTACCAAAGTTTATACTCAACTTAATTAGAGGATATGTTATCAGTTTCCATCAATACTAATTGGTTGGATTTGTTTTCAGGGTCTCATTATTATGTATGTAAGGCTACTTATTAATTAATTACACTCAATTAATAAGTTACAACAATTATATTATCACCCGAAGATAATAATTGCTGTTACTAACGAAAAACTGAATGCCAAATTTATATAATGAAGTAAAATACCTTTTATTTTCCGTCAGTGAACCTCTTTTTTTAAACTTGTTTAAAGCTTTTGACGTGTTTCGAGATATTTATCTCATCTTCAGAAAATCCCTCTATGCATGGAGGTTGTCAAAACTTTAATTACACAAAAACATAACACACAATACATTTAAAAAACACAGTATGTCGATGCGCATCTTACGACTCCCGGATATCGACTATCATTAAATGTATGCTCTTTTATGTTTGGCCTACAACTAAAAAATTTACCATTACCGATCTTGAAACGAATTGCTGGCTTTACAGGCTGGCCTCCCGATCATCGTTTGATAAAATTTTAATTTAAACCAAAGCTTTATATTGTTTAAAAGTTTGTTGTAGAAATATAATGTGTTTTATAGTTTGTATTCATCTATGCTATGCAAAAGTATAAAACGAAACTCCTGTATACTATTAATGATTGTTGATTGCCTTACTTTACTGGTTATTTTTTTACTATATTTAACTTATTACCCACGTTGTATTGAGTATTGAGTTAAAAACGTACACGGACACACGTGAGCTACAGCTCGCGTAGGTTTTTCAATTGACTTAAATGTCCCAAAGTGTTATGTTGTACATTACGTTTTATTTGTGAATGTGATGTATACCGTATGTGTTTACATTCGCCCAATTGACGCGCATCAACTAATGCAAGAAATCCAATACAAATGTAGGTTTAATATTGCCTGATAAAGATGCGAAATGTCGTAACTTGTAAGAAATAAAAGATAAAAGGACTGTTAGTAGTAAGTATAAAATAAGTTAAATATAGTATAATACCACTAAATTGATATACAATCGGTGATAAAAGATACTATAGTTGAATTCACCAAAAGTAATAATTGAGCTAATATCTCTTCAGTGAAACATTGTAAAAATATTGGCTCATAAGACGGCCTAGTCAAGTTTTACAATGTAGGGCTCCATGAAAAATGAAACCCTTAAGTCCTCTTCAGCCGACGTCGGCTGCGTATTAAGGGTGTGCAATACCAAAAAGAAACAATCCATACAGTTTTCTTTAATATAACTTATTTTTCATCGAATTTTGAAGATACTCTTTTGTAATTTCGAGGAAATCGTTTATGAATATCTAAATTATAATTCGTAGGTAGCAAAAATTGTAAATTATACATTTTTATTAAAGATTATTGCTTATAAATAAGAAGAAAAACAAGATTTTCAGTCGAGTCACTTGATAGCAGTAAAACATAGGGATGAATTTTGTTACCTACTAACTGTACATTGGAGCTTTCTGCAAATTTAAATGTCGTACGCACATGGTGGAAACTAAAAATGAGATTGCCATTAGTAAAAACGAAAGTGTAGACAAGCTATATTCTTAACGTGCTCGAACTTGTTCACTCGCGTATCTCAACTTGTTCTTGCCACTTGGTTCGTTCCCAACTCCTGTGTACATGGTCTGCTTCCCTGTGTTGTGATGTGCGTTGTGTAAGTGCAGTTATGACAAGTTTATTGTGTGATGAAAGTTATTAAACGTCCAGTGATTTGTGATTGTACTGTCAATCTTGCACTGCAATGGTCGAAAGTTAGCAAGTAGGCTTTTCAACAGCTCGTCTGCATCTGTTTACTCTGTAGTTGTATACTCTCTTTTCATCGTTTCGATTGTTGCGTGGGTAAGAACAAATGAAGTACCCAGTCATCACACTCCAAGTCTTCCATTAAGTGATGATATTCACCGTGCTATGCCCTCCTCTTGTTTATTCGATGAACCCATTCCGACCTTCTCCCGACTGAATACAACCTATCATCACTATCATCGGTTTCCATCTAGGGCATAATAATTTAGTTAAAACTAAAAGCCGGCTCACACCACGGCACTAACCAAATTGAAGTGAACTCAAATACAAACCGCTTTTGGCAGTGAGGTAGAGAGGGAAAATACGTCTACCAAGTAGCTTTCTGTTTAAACGGGGCACGAAAGACGTCTGCAATGACGTATTAATACGCCAAACACATATTTATAGTTCTGTAATGTTCTATGTGAAGAGGTCTTTATAGTATCTATATTTACTGTTAAATTTCTCAGAATCAGATAAGAGTGCCAAGATGAAATTTGACAAGGTTGTGCAATACGCAAACCCACATACTTTCAAATAATCAAAACACAATAAATATATTACTGAACCTTTGATATCCCAAAAATGTTATATTTACAATACTTTGGTTTGGAGAAACGTTAGTTAGAAATTTATTTAAGAATATCAAAACGATTTTTTAATACCCCTACTCTTCAGAAAAAATGGTCTAGTATTTAATTAAACATGATAGATTTACCTAATTTATGTATTTTTGAAATCCTTTATTAGATCACTAAATCGTAAGTATAAAATAAGTTAAATATAGTATAATATCATTAAATTGATATGCAATCGATGATAAAACTATAGTTGAATTCACCAAAAGTAATAATTGAGTTAATATCTCTTGAATGAAAATTGTAAAAAATATTGGCTCATAAGTCGGCCTAGTCAAGTTTTACAATGAAGGACTGCATACATTAAAAGGAAAAATGAAACTCTTAAGGCCTCTTCAGTCGCGGCACCCTCCTCCGACGTCAGTTCTTCCTCCTTCCCCTTAAATAAACTAGGGGAGTGGCGTGGCGTAGTAGTCAACGCTACGTTCAAGTTTACTGAAATTATTGGAACCTGGAAAACAATGTTGCTCAGGTTCGAGACGAGTTACTAGCGTTCGGCTTACTGGTAAAGACTTCAAGCAACACAAACTTTATTTACGCTGAGTGTATAATATAGCTTTTAAATGTGTACCAAGTTCGAATGTTCTTCCTCAAATGTAGCTTTGTCCATTTTGGGTATATGTTCTCAGGGTTTTTATAATAATATTTGTTTACCTTTATAAATTAATTAGTGTAAAATTGTTTAGACATGTATACACTTGCTAAACTAACAAATTTAAATAAATATTAAAATGTTAAGGCATATATTTATGTAGGCCTATAAGAAATTATTTTAACCGCATTTATCTGTTAATAACTTCACTTGCACTGTAAATAAATTTCTTGTAATAAATTGTGTTACATTTTTCAAACAATAATAGACGTTTTAATGTTTAATATTCCATTTTACACAATACAGACAATAAACACACTACCAATTCAAATTTAAATAAAAATAAACGGTACCAGGAACTGGCACATACTTTCTCACAAACATATTTAAATTATTAAACAGATTCACTGTGATTTCATAATTGTAGGAGGGGTAGGAGAGGTGATATTAAAGTAAGAGATTAACTAATAAATATTATTATTATCTAGAGAGCAACTATTCAATCGATTTCGAACAAATTTGCACCAAACACGTCAATTAGGCGCGCTTAGATGCAAATAAAGGTTTTGAAAACTGATTTTTTTTGTTTTTTTGGCCAAAACTTTGGTTACTTTTTCAAAAATTGTCATAACCTTTTTTCGTGCAGTTATAAGAGACGTAATTTTATTGACATATTTGGTGCAAATTTGTTCGAAATCGATAGAATAGTTTTCTCTCTAGCTTTGTAAATATACAGGCATACATACAGACATACAGACAGACGTATAGACATACAGACAGACGTATAGACAGACATACAGACAGACATTTTATAAAAACCACTTTTTTTAACTCAGGTGGTCCCAAAACGGATATTTCCACAAAAATCTCAACTTGGATTTTTTTGCAATCACTATACTTTCCCTATACTGTAGTATAGTGAGAAAGTAATAAGCTTCAACTATTCTTATGAAATTCTGTTAAGTGCAAAAGAAAATCGGCCACACACATTACTAACTAGATCTATATAAACTTTTTACTTAAACTGTTGTTTTCTAACTTGAATACCAGTTTTAACTGGCCTAGACTTCTAGACTACTTGTAAAGGTGAGCTTGACCTTCGGTAATGATAAAACAAACTTACTTGCCTAAATGCCAACCAGCTACTTATGCATGGATGCTTCTTTATGAAACGTAACTGAATGCACTAACTTTGTGTCGCCTCTTTTAAAAATGCATTTATTCCTTCGTTGTTCTCGTTCTATTTCCGTATTCACGAAATAGTTTACTACTTGGCCGCTAGGTTGCAGCATTACACTATCTAAAGGTTAGTTAAATCTAAAATTAACCTACATTCGAAGAACAATCTGAAATCTTTGATTGTAAAGTATTTCAAGCATAGAAATAAATTGTTTAGAAGATTGCATTTGTTTGTGAGATGGACAAATTGTAAACATTCGCGAATGTAAAACTGCAAGCTGGAGATTAAATTGTGTACATAATTTAGGCCAAAGAAGGTTTGAAACTTATTTTGTAATTGATCTGATAGCGAATAACTCCTACAATTGATTTGTATAAACTTGGAAACGACTTAAAATTTCAAAATGGTGACGAAACTAAAAATGTATTAATTGTTAATGAGTTACTGTTTGGCTGTTTCTAATGCCTTAAACACTAAACTAATAATTAGTTTGTAGCACATTTAACGCTTGTCATAACAAAATAGTAATTTTTGTAGCTATATTTTAGGGTCCCGTACTCTCGTTTGCATGTCAAAGTAGATTTTCCCGAAACAAATTAATATTCCAACTATCAAAACAAACTACAAATATTTTATGAAACATGGTGCAAAATTATGGTACCCTGTCGTGGAGGATAGTTTAAAAGGGCTATATTCAGTGACATAAAAACTACTTTTTTAAAGAATGTTGTAATGCTTATATTTCAAGATATTAGACAAAATGTTACTCAAAACCAATTCAACCTTTTATTCCCAATGTAGAATACTGCAGATCTTTTTGAAAACCCCTGAAATTCTAAAGTTGACAGT
>JAGFPH010003270.1:100071-139069 GCA_018207615.1 Philaenus spumarius | reverse complement strand
GAGAGTATTTTCAATACACAATGCATTGCGTGCTTCGCACTCCAACCGCCGCATTGAGAGTATTTTCAATACACAATGCATTGTGTGCTTCGCACTCCAACCCCCGCATTGAGAGTATTTTCAATACACAATGCATTGCGTGTTTTGTTAAGAGTAAAGTATTTTTGTTGAACCTTCATAATTGTCTTATTTAATAGATAAGATCAAGCTCACAAGAGAGTAAGGCTGTAACCTACTGCATCCATGTGTATTGTACGTTGTAGTTTAATCAAGCAAATCTAAATATCAGTATGCATACAATGCACAATGATGTAAAATATGTTGCTGGATCCTCTGTTGTGTTGTCTATTTTATAATTTAATTTGCACTTTTTAAACCTAGTATTAATTTTTACTACGGGATTTCGGGGAGGGTTTTGATCCCCCCCTCCTCGGCTACGGCCTTGACCTAAAGCTTCCTCAAACCTCTAAGAGTACTTGTAAATGTAACGTGAATATAATGAAAATAAAATTTACTTCTGGCTCAGTTATAAATGAGATTGTTTTCTTTGTGTTTAGGGTGCAGAATATGAAGTTCTAGATGATTCCCAAGAGCACTGGTGGAAAGTGAAAGACGAGCATGGGTAAGATTGAACAACATTTTAGTACTGGGTATATATTCATAAGAAATGCATGCGGCTTTATTATTTAATCATTGTGTGGAGTTGTTAAAGAAATTAAAATACATTTATTTTTAGTAAACACTATTTATGTGGTAGTTATGTGGATGGTTAATTTAGTACTTAGTTTTTATTGTATGGCTTGACATAGGAACTTAGACACGACTACCTCTAAATTCCTACCTTAGCAGGAAAAACGTTTGAAAGAAAACCACAATAACCGGTGTTTTTTGTATTGATGCGGGTTTTTTAATAACTCCAACGCTGCTCCCATTAAATTTCTTTACTGTCCTTTCAATAAATCGATTTGGGTTTGATTTGATTTTTCATTTTGTGTGTGGCAAATTTCATATCGTACAATGTTATATAATTTTCTACATTTTTTTGTTGAGACCAATTCTAAAATGTTACCATCAGATTTGTTTGCACTTATTTAATAAAAGGTATGAGCAAAAGATAATTCAGACGCAATCATTGGCTATTTAGCGAGGTAGATTTAGTAGACAGATTGAGACTGTTTGATTTGATCTGAAATTGTGGTTGAAGAAATAAATTTGTCCAGACCCATAATGATAGAGTGTCCTTGACCTATTTCTCTACAGTTGTGGTTAAAGAGAAATTTATTCTGTGACCTTCTAACTGTTCCTTAACCTAAAGAGTGATTTCATTTCTAAGGTTGTGCAGCTGTATCAGTAATAATAACAAGTTTGTAATTCCTCAAATATATTTACAAGATACAATGACAAATACCGCCGTATTTACTATTAGTTCTCTGCAAATATAAATAAAACTTTATGACCTGGGAAACATCACTCGGTACATTGAAGCCTGCTTAGTTGTTATTATCAAGTACTTTAATTTTTTTTTTAAATGTATAAAAATGTTATTTTTATGATTTCACTATCTTAAAATAAAAAATGAAACTTTTATAGCATCACTGTTAGTGAATTTGAAAGATGAGCTATTGCAGTGGCCCTAATGGTGAGACCTAAGGTCGGGAATAGTAAATGAGCACAGATCATGTTTCCCAGAACATGTTTTGTGGTACAATTAAAATTTGTATATATGTGTTTACACTCTTAACGGCTACATTTTAAGTCTGATTTGGTACACACGCTGACGAGTTCATTAGCCAAAAAAACCCAACAACTGGAAGTATGTTTTTTGGTCGGAAGTGACTATTTTTTTAAAATTTTTCGTACTAGAATTACTTTTTTTCAGGGTTTTAAAAAAATAAATGTGTGATATTATTCTGGACATTTTGTTTTTTACACGACATTATAACTCGCTTGTTTTTTCCAAAATCTATCAAAAAGTACGCGTTCCCTAATTTATGTGGGGGATTTTACTGTGGATCTTCTGATCCCGAGGTCAACGTCTGAGTTTGTACGCTGCGAGTGAAGCAAAGCATCCTTAGGTCGAAGTGCAAACTCGTAAAGCGAGTTTTTTCGCTGCGAGTGGAACGAAGGAGCGTATGAGTCGAAGGTGGTGGTTAGGTGTAACAAAATCTACTAATATATTTCATACACACAGCCATTCAGCGCCTTCGTGAGTTTCCCAAATTGTTGGTTGAAACCGTAAAACATATAAACTTAATTTTGGAAATTCAGTCATTTCACGTCAGCGATTCATTCAAATTATCTATCCATTTGTCTAGCACAGTTGATTTTCTCCAGGATGGAAAAAGCTATAACAATGAAATTTGATATAGTTACAAAACATGTTAACCAATATATTTTTCAATACTCGGAATTTAAAAAAATACATACTTTATATTTTGGTGAGGGTATAGTTTGGTAACGCAAAAAATAAATAGTAGATAATACAGTGTTGTATCGATCAACACAATTTTTTGGTGATTTTAAAACTAAATTTTTACTTTCTCCACCCTATACGTAGTATATGGAGAAAGTATTGTTTTCGTAAAAATGTTCGAATTTGAATTTTCAGTTGAATTATCTGTTTTGGTGATCCCTGAACCCCAAAAAATTGTTTAGTGCAATTATCTGTATTGGTGCTCCCTGAACCCAAAAATATTTTTAGTGGAATTTTTTGTTTTGGTGCTCCCTGAACCCAAAAAAGTCTTTTTAGAGTGGTGTCTGTCTGTCAGTCTGTCTGTATGTATACACGACCTGAGAGGACACTATTGGTCCGATTTTCATGAAATTTGGTATGTAGGTACTAAACCCTAATATCTCCAGGTGTTTTTTTCATTTTTTGGAATTTTTAATTTTTAAGGGTAATTTACCCCTAAAAACCCATAAAAAACGACAAAAATGCAAATTTCTCAAAAACGGCTCTAACGATTTTGATCAAATTTTCAGTATTTATAGTGCTTAAGATGCCAAACAAAATGACACCACCCGCTTTTATCAAAACTTCGGCGTTTTATAATTATGGGGAAATGTTTAAAAATAAATAAGTTTGTGTTGTCAATCTAGCATCGCGGCAGCGGCCGCACGGGGTAGCACCACGGTAGCGAGCACGGCCAGTAATTCAAAGGTCGCGCGATCGAATCCCGCCTGGGACAATAATTTTTTTTTATACGATTGACGTAGGTAGAATATTATTTTTTTGTTTTGTTCTAAAAAGTAGTAAAAAATGAAATGATTAAAAACAATATTATTTTGACTACAGTAAGTTGGGAGAAAGTTTGTGTCAGTTAACTGATACCGTTTATTTTTATGTAGTTTCAACATTTTCCTGAGGTAGTAGAGATTAAAAGAAAGACTTGACCCCAATGGTCCTAACTTCATCTCAAAAAATTAAATCTTTATAATCATACTAAGCCTCCGCACTCCACCAAGCCACCCATATCGAAACAAACATTTAAACCTGTCAATATGATTGAATATTATTTGTACAAAGGATTCTTTTTAAATGTTATACCTTTGTGTACATTAGTATTGCAAATTTGTTTATTTCTATTTTATGAAAATTAAACCGTATAATTTAAATTTTGCTGTCTAAGTTTGCCATATATTTTGATTGATGACCCAAATAAACACGCAAATTTTCAAAGAGATATAAAAATGTTTTGTTTAATACATTACTAATACTTTTAGAAAGTTTCTTTTCTACATTGCAAGAATTGTGTTTTTATCATCAATTGTTTTGTTTTTACCTTTCGTTTGTTATGTTACAGGTCTATTGGATATATTCCCAGTAATTATGTAAAAGAGAAGGAGCTGCTCGGACTTCAGAAATATGAGTATGTAAAGTATTTATAGAATTGATTGTTTTTATTCAGTTGATGTTATTAAATTCATCGACTAAGTTTTGTTATTAGAGTACATTGTGATTGCTCTACCTGAGCATCTTTGGTATTTGGTACATACATTTCCAAATTTGTAGCCATTTTTTATTTGATGTTAGCTGTGCTTACCCGACAACCTTTTATTACAATATTCTGTGATTTCCTTACTCTTTGATGGCCTACTATGGTCTGATCTACCTACATTTATATTTGAATTGCGGAATCCTACTCTGGGGGAAGTTCCTCAATCCAAAATATGAGAAGAGTATCCACCCTTCAAAAAAATAGAGTATAGCATCTATTAGGCTTATAGGAGAATTGAAGAAACAACAATCGTGCAAAAATTATTTTAAAAAATACAGAATATTTTACACTTCCAAGTTTGTACATACTGGAAATAATTCTTCATTACAAATAAGTATAATCATACCCAGAAAAAGGAGATTCATGGATATAACACCAGAAATGCCTTTAACCCTTTCCACTCGAGTGTCTGGGCAGCCCCGTACCCTACTAATCCGCACGAACTCCTATGTCGGGCAAGCCCCGAACTTGCTTTGATAACGTTCTTTGATTGCATTTGAACAGACGTAGTTAATTTGATGACCGCTATTGTTGAAGTTTGAGATGTGCTGCTATCTGTGGAATTTTTTTAGGAGTATTTGAGTTCAGTTTCTGTGGTAAATAAATCTTAGAAAATGTAATGTTTGCCTTCTTTGGCCGGTCTGTAAACAGCTGTCTGCTCTCGCCGCTGTCTGGTTCCTACTTACTACGCAGCGTTTTAAGTGAGCTTACGCGTTGTTTAGTTTTGTTGTACTAGGTTATCGTGTGTAATTTCACAGTTTATTTTTGAATATTGCTCTTTTTATAACAATAATGATTGTTGTGAAATAAAATGAACGGAGACGACGGCAGTTTGTTTAAAAATGACGTTAGTGGCGACGGAACTTTTGTTTCGAACCTGAGTGATTAAAATATTACCAATCAGTTCTGAAAAAAGCTTTTCTTACTATTTTTGATCTACATAATACTGTTGTTAAGCAATATAATAAATAGTTGAGGCAATTTTGTACATGTTGGTGTCGAAACTAATTGTTTTCATAAAAACTCATTTTTTACAAAAAAACTTGTTTTTCAATTATAATTTTTTTATAGACAACAAAAAACAAGCAACAATTATAGGTCTTCCCATTGAAATTTTTTCTAAAATTCTTGTTTATTCCGGTTTTTTGTTACAAATTTATATTTTTTTCAATAAATAAAAATTAAAAACATATACTTGAAAATAATAATATACGTTTTTTTCATAAAAATCTATACTTTAGTCATAGAAGAAACTACAAAAAAAAATCAGCCTTTTAGAACTGACAGAAGTACTTTTTTTGGAGTAAACCTGTTACAGTGCAATATTTGCTCAAAATTAATCTGACCTGATAGCAACACTAGGTCCCCAGTAATTCGAGTGGAAAGGGTTAAGTATCGAGCAAACCAGGACAGGATTGGTCTTTATAGAAAACTGCCGTCACAAATACTTATTAATAAACTTCCCGAAAAATTAATACAATTAGTTACATATAATTCTTTTAAATACAGCCTTAAGCTATTACTGTTGTCTGAGTCATTTTACTCTGTGGGAGAGTTTCTGCACTATGATTTTGGTAGGTCTGTCTTGAGGAGGTGTCCTTCGCATCACGGTTACAGTGCATAAATTGTAGTGTGCTCTCGTTGCATTTTGTTTTAGTTATGTATTTTTTTGTAATTACTGATGTAACACTGTTATTGGTATAACTGAAATGACTAAACCTGAGCCTTTTTCCATATTTACGAGGTTCATCCAGAAAGTAAAGAATGTTTTAGCATGGTTAAATAAAAACAAAAGATATCAAAGTGGCTGTCAAACTTTATTTACACAGCCACAGTACCTTATTCTATTTTTCTACGTAATCCCCATTGTTTTCGAGACACTTGTTGTAACGTGGGACCAGTTTCTCTATTCCGATGTTATACTCATCAGCCGCGAAAGATTTGAGCCGTATTATCACTGCTTCTTTAAGTTTATCGTCATTTCCAAACTGTTTTCCATCCAAAAATTGCTTCAACTTTGGAAACAGATGAAAATTATTAGGTGCCAGGTCAGGGCTGTAGAGAGGATGACTAAAGATTTCCCACTTCAGACTTTGGAGTTCTTGCCGCGTTTGTGCGGAGGCATGAGGCCGGGCATTGTCGTGAATGAAAAAAACTTAAGCCGACAGCATTCCACGCCTCTTGTTTTGGATGGCACGACGAAGTCGTTGAAGAGTCTCACAGTAGGATTCTGAGTTTATTGTTACACCTCGTGGCATGAAATCCACATGGATTAATCCGTTTCAGTCCCAAAAAACCGTTGCCATGACTTTGCGATTCTGCAACAATGGTTTTTCCTTTTTGGGTTTTGAGGGCGAATTTGTGTGATACCACTCCACTGACGCTTGCTTTCTGGAGTCTTATACGAAACCCATGTTTCATCTCCCATAACAAGACGATCAAGAAATTGGTCTCCATCTTTGTCATATTGAGTCAAAAATTCAATGGCTGCCCCCCATACGTTTTGCCTTATGGTCGTCCGTCAAAATCTTAGGCACCCACCGAGCACACACTTTCTTGTAACCAAAATGATCTGTCACTATCTCATGTAGGTGTGATCGTGAAATTTGTGGAAAAGAGTCATGTAAAGTCGTCAAAGTGAAATGTCAATTTTCCTGAATTGTTTCTTCAACTTTTTGCTTCAGTTCATCCGTGACTAGTGATGGCCTCCCGCTCCGATCTTCATCATGCACGTTAGTTCTTCCTTGGTTAAACATGATACACCACTTTCTTACTGATGACTCATTCATCGCATCTTCACCATAGACAGCTTTAATTTGCCTATACATTTCAATGGACTTAACTTTTTGAGCATTCAAAAAGCGGATTACACTCCGTACTTCACATTTGGCGGGATTTTCGATTAGCGCCGGCATTTTAAAAGTTGCGAAAACAAGTAGCGTGACGACAGCAACGAGACTCACCTCACACTGAAGAGAAAGGAAGGGGCAAGCCGCGGCACACGTAATCGCAGTAGTGGGGATCTGCGCTGCGCACGATGCGCATTCGTTCTTTACTTTCTGGACGACACTCGTATTTTTATTTCAATTATGTATTTTAAAGATGTACCGTACTATGTTATATTATAGTGATTGTTGTAACTGTTAAGTGTTTATGTACTCTAAAGTTGACTATAGAGTTTATAAATAGTTAAAGGTGTGACACTTGCTATGCAATGTGATTGTCAAAAAACAATAGAAATAAAGGAATGACCTAATTACCCATTTGAGAATGAATCTAGACTCGGAGCATTTAAAAACCTTTCACTTAGGCAATATAAAGTTAACCTGCTTCAATCCAGGTCCTACATATGGTCCGACATGTTTGCTCTGCACAACTTTACAAACAAAATTAAAAATTCATCAGAAAACAATTACATCTTGTACAAGTTCATATGCGATTGGAAGACATGTTCCGAAGTTGGGCACAGCACGTATCGAGAGGAGCTTACTGTGGCTTTGTTTATGTTTCATGTTCAAGTTTCCGCCATTCTAATAAGTTTTTAATGTTATTACAGTAGTACTCCAGTTATCCGAATCAATGGGGACCGGACCCCATTCGGATGATTGGAAATTCCGAAAACTATTTTATCCTTTTCGGGGCTTACTTTGCGTTTTTGCGGCTGGAGTAAACTATCCACACAAACTACGGTCGCGTATACATGTTTTATAACTTTTAACGTTTGAGTACTAGCATCACGTTAACGCGAGTAATGTAATTCTTTTACTGGCATTTGCTACAATCTATTAGCTTTAAAATTAACTATTTCGACTATCGATAGGAGGTACTAGCTAACTGTAGAAAATAGAGAGAATACAATCACGTTGCCAGACCGCGTTTACTAGGTTTTGTCGAAGCCTATTTTGAAACATGAATTAGGAATATATGCTTTATCCAAAAATGAAATTTGATTATAAAAAATTGTACTGATTTGAATAAAAACCTTGAACCACAAAACAAGGAACAAAAACAACAACTAAACAACTAAATTGTAAGTTATGTTTAATATGCTACCCTTATGTACATTTCGATGACATGGTCATCATCCTCAGGGGGTTTTAACACTACTAAAGTCAATGGTCCCTCCGAGGATGATGACCATGTCATCGAAATGTACATAAGGGTGGCATATTAAACATAACTTACAATTTAGTTGTTTAGTTATTGTTCCTTGTTTTGTGGTTCGGAGTTTTTATTAAAATCAGTGTGATTTTGTCGCCACAGTGCTCTTTTGTTTAATTAATTATAACAAATTGTAAAGAATAAATCATAAAATTGAACTGTATACTTAAAAATGTTAAAATAACCTTATTTTATAAATATTTTTCATTTTATTTCACTAAATTACAAGGAGTAAAACAAACCTCTCGCTAGCGCTAGGCATACAAAGCCAGACGCATTGTCCCACGCTTGAAATAGCCTATTCTGAGCATGAATTAGGATTTAGACTATGTTAGTCCCGAAAAGATTAATTAATTACTGAATTTATGTTGAAAATGGAAGAACAAAACTACTATATTTTTAAATAAAAGAAGCCTTTAATTAACTAAATGAAAAGGTAACATGTTAAGCGTGTGTACATAAATGAATGTCATTGCTTGCTGAACATCTCGGTCAAAGTAAACTGTTTGACTGTATTAATCCATTTGACACCTGGTGCCTACACTAGCTCACAGAGGGGGCAATAGCGTGCGTAGAGAGAATTATTTTGCAAATCGCAGTACGTTAATTTTTTTTCTGAAATCTGAAAGCGATTCGGATAGTTGGAGTTCGGATAATTAGAGTTTTACTGTACCTAAATTACTGTATTTTATTTTGTTTGTAAATTTTCTGATCGCAACAGTTTGCTTAGTGAGAATAGTTATCACTAAACATAAAGTTCATTCTGCAGTTGAATTTTAAATTTAAATTTGCTTACGTTACTTACTGCTTCCGTATTGCGCCGTAGTGCTTGGCTGTGCTATGTTTACAAGTTCTGGATAAGCGAAGTAGTAAATTTAGTTACTGTTTGCTACGACTGAACCATTGCACCTTCCTTGACACTCGGTCTGTGTTTGCAGGTGGTACGTCGGCGACATGTCTCGACAGAGAGCAGAGTCTTTGCTCAAACAGGAAGACAAAGAAGGCTGTTTTGTTGTTAGAAATTCATCCACTAAAGGCCTTTACACTTTATCACTTTATACAAAAATGTAAGTATTGTTTGTTTCGAATTTAAGTGAATAAATTTAATTTTAATATTACTCGCGTCTTCTCCTCCAAATATGTTTGTCTGCACTGCAGCCGCTTAGACTTTTTATTCAGTCGTGTTCACGTGCATCGTTTCGGTAACATTGTCACATTTTTAAACAATACATTTACATAAAGTTAAATATTTCAAAAATAGTTTTAAAAATGTAAGTGTTTTTTAACTATTTTTTGAAATCTATCTATATAAAAGCGAAATGGCACTGATTCATTCATGAGCAGAACTAAAAATCTACTGAACCAAATGAGTTCAAATTTGGCATGCATGTTCAGTTGGACCTTTAGACGCGCACTATGAACGGATTTTGAAAACATCCCAAAGATACGCCCAATATTCACGTTTTTTTAGCGATTTTTTGCGTTTTCTCAGCTTTTTCGAGAACTAATTGGCAGAAAATGTTGAAATTTGGTACTTAGGTTTGTTTAAGGCCTAAAAGTAGTCTGTTAAAAAATGTTTGAGATTCTCCCAAAATTACGCCAGAAATAGGCGTTTTTGCATTTTTCCTTGCGTTTTCAATGCGTTTTTGATCATCCTCAAATTACGCCCGAACGGATTGGAATGAAATTTGGTATGTAGCTTCCTCTAGGGCCTTAGGCGCTCTCTAAGAAAGGGTATGAAAAATTTCAAAATTTTAGGAGGGGTTTGGGGGGATCAAAGTTACTAAAATCATAATTTCAGATCTTTTATTATTATGACAATAGTGCTTTTATTATTTAAGATCTATATATATAAAAGCCAAATACCACTCACTAACTGAACACTTCAAAAGATTACAATTACGTTAAAAAGACTGAGAATACTAACCACCACGGGCAACGCCGTACGTGTCAGCTAGTATTTAAATATATGTCAAAGTTTGTAAACGTGTTGTTGAAAAATGTCACAAAGTATAATGTTACCAGAGAGACGCACATGAGCATGACTGAATAGTGCAAAGAAACATTTTTGGAGTAGCAAACATGAGTAAATCAATTATATTATAAATTCAATTAATTTAATCCAAAAGGTTATACACATTTTTAATCTAAAATGTAAGATAAAACCTATCGCATCTGTGTTTTATATAATCAAAACCGAAGTTACAAATTAAAAAGAAGAAGATTAGGTGGGGATTAAAAATCACAACGCGTCTAGGTGGGGAGTAGGAGGAGTATATAACATTTCCCCACCTAGACGTGTTGTGATTGGGCGTGAACGGAGAGGAGTGAGGAGGATGGAGTATACCCTTAGTTTAGTTCAGTAGAGTTTAGTGCCCTCTGTGGATGATGATTGTGTCATTGGAATGTTTATGCACGTTAAACATAACTTTTCATTAAATTGTTCTGTTATTGTTTTTTGCTCCTTCTATTTGTGGTTCGGGGTTTCATTCAATCATATTTAGGTAAATCGTAGCTCAGTAATATTATATTATAAATAATTGTAAGTATTGTAATTTTGTTATTTGTCTTTCTTGATTGCATTAAGTTTTCCCACTATCCCTTTCTCAATAAAAACTTGCCCTTTTGATACCGACAATAATTCTTCATTACTCTCTGATTCCTCTTCTTCAACTTTCGCTTTAACCATTTGGTAGAAATTTCTTGTTTCTTGAAAATGACAATAATCATTTTATAATTATTACTACTACTAAAATGTGTATTAATTAAAGTAATCAACGTTTGTTACAGACCACATGCTCACGTTAAGCACTACCATATAAAACAGAATTCCAGAGGTGAGTTTTTCTTGTCGGAGAAGCATTGTTGTCCCTCGATACCTGATCTTGTCAACTACCACAGACATAATAGTGGGGGACTCGCTTCTAGACTGAAAACATCGCCTTGTGATCGACCTGTGCCTGCGACTGCTGGGCTTAGCCATGGTAGGTTTTAACTATTAACTCTTAAACTGGCAATGTTAAAGCTAAAATTGGCCAGCCCGTTTTTAGCGTTTTGCAAGCATATTTTTAAAAATTCACCAAAAATAGTAAATGAACCCCAATCCAAAAGTGTTCAATACCTTTTTTGTAGAAGAAACTTCAAAGAATTCAAATATGCCACTAAAAATTAGTTTCTTTTGAAATTGTAAGAGTTATTAGCTCAAGAAACAAAAAATGTTCAGAAACGAAAGAAAAAACTTCAACTTTAGGCCTACATAACAAGTAGTGACATTTTTTGTATTTTTTTCGTAAGCGTAAAAAGTTTCGTAATTTAGTTCTAAATAAAACTGTATAAAAACATTTATCAATTTCAAATTTTTTATTTTGAAAAAAACAGTTTTTATGTTCCAAGTACACGACTGGTAACAAACCTAGGCCTAGATTGTAACGTCATTTACTAATATATGCTTTGCCCAAAAATGAAAAATTATTATAACAAAGTGTAGAGGATAAATCAAAGAAAAGAACGGTATACTTGTCTTTCCATAGTTCACAAAAGTGTTTGAGTTGTATTTATTTGAATAACAAAATGACATGAATCTAATGAAAAGTCGCCAGTCTACACACTGCGTATAGAACGGGACATTTGAATACCGTGGGAACCGGACGGTTATTTCTGGATTAATTCCCACCGTTACAAAATTCAGACTTTGCTGTACAAAATGGTGTAAAGAAATCTGTCAAAACATTTGATATGGTAGGCGTAAAATCACTTGACAAATGGGCTGTTTCATTGGTTAAAAAACTGTCCAATCGCAAGGGTTTACAGTAATTCTTGGAAAAAATACTATTTTTATAGTGATATCTGATTAGAAGGCACCAACAGAAAGATAAAATCTTGACGAATCCAATGGTATCGTTATAATAGCCAAAGAAATATTTGTGTAGATAGTCTTGAATGTTGAAGAAGTGGGGAATAACAGTACAATTGTATGCAGATTCACGCACGGAAATAGCTGCAGACCTTTTTTTAAAACGATGATTACGTATGTAAATATACGTTTTACAAAAAGGTTGTAAATACAAAAATTAAAGTTTAATTCATTTCTTTTCCAATGGTGCCAGTTTTATTACGATTGGATGATTCTAAGTGGGTTAAATTATCGATTATGCAAATATATGCAAATTTTCGCTAATGTTCGAAATTGTTGCGTTCTGTGCCTCAGAGAGGGTTATATATGACCCTTTGCCAGTTCCTGGGTTAAAAGTGAAAACAGAAAAATAACAATCACTAAAGAAATATTTTGAACAAAAATCTACCTACTTTGTTACAAGTTTTATGAAAGTTAAATTTAAAATGTTTACAGTTCTTAGCTTTATTTGAAAGTTAACACTAACAGTAGAGTCCCGTTATTCCAAAAATCCCACTATTCCGAACATAGTTCAGAAAAAACACCGATTTTTTAAACATAAAAACAGGAGAAATTCAAAAGACGTTTGTGAAAAATCGTATATTAATTAATTAAAAGCTGCCGCAACAAACGTCCAGTGGAACGGATACAGGGTCTGTCGGAAAGAAAGGAGGATTAGATACAACAGCTAGGCACTTGTAGTGGCAAGACAGTTGCATTCATCTGTTTTTCTCCTCTGTTATTGTTATCTCGAAGGAACTTTATTTTGTTTTCGATCTTTTTTCAAGACGATGCGGTACCAATAGACTGACTGCGGGATGACAAACGGACAGTTTGAACGCAATGGAAGAAAAAAACCCGGATTGTGTGAACTACACTAAGGCGAGGTCAAGAGCATTTGCCGCGTCTATGTGGGATATGAGTTCAGCTTGAACTTTCACCTCCTCTTCGTGTTCCTCCGAACCGATCGACGCTATATAGAACTGACGCTAGCAGATGTTCCTGCGCTAATCTACGCCTTAACAAGTCAATACGTTGACATTATTCATGAAATCCGCCTATTCCGAATTCCCGCTAAACCGAACCGTGTTCGATCCCAATTAGTTCGGAATAGTGGTACTCTACTGTATTGAAAAGTAAAGGTGGTTTTTTACACCAATTATTAGAGGGATCAATATTATGGATAATGGTATTAAACTTCTTATTTCTTGAATATTTTATTTCAAGAACAAAATATTGTTTTTCTGTTTTTGGTTTGTTTTTGATATTTTACCTTTAAAAAAATTATTTTCATTTAATTTTTTTTATTTTACTCTTTTTAAGCATAATATCTGATGTTTCATCACAATCCCTACTTTTCCCAATTTACCGATGTGTACATTTGGTAATGTAGTATTATACTTGTATGTTAATTTCATACAGCCCACACATAACATTACAAACTATTTAACTAATCTACCACCTTCATTCAGGATGAGTTGACATGTTTCCAGTTGCGAACACTCAACTCGAGTTGGTCGATTTTTATTTCCTAACAACAGAAATGGACGGTTTTTAAATGGCTTTCAATTGATCTATCATAAACCGTTTGTGACTATTAACATTTTTTGAAACATTCTAACTGTAATAATATTGTACGTTGGCAGTAAATTTATAAATCGTAATCAATGTAAATGTTTATATTACAGATAAATGGGAAATAGATCCTGCAGAATTAATGCTCCTCGAAGAATTAGGTTCAGGGCAGTTTGGTGTGGTCCGTCGTGGCAAATGGAGAGGGTCTATAGACACTGCTGTGAAGATGATGAAAGAAGGAACCATGTCCGAGGACGATTTTATTGAAGAAGCCAAAGTTATGACGTAAGTTAATGGACATACACACTTTACAAGCCCTTGTTTGCGTGAAGGCATAAATACCTAATTTGGTTTTGAATGTTACAGGAAACTTCAGCATCAAAACCTAGTACAGTTGTATGGAGTATGCAGTAAACATAGGCCTATTTATATTGTGACTGAATACATGAGGCATGGATCTCTTCTTAACTATTTGAGGAGACATGAAACTACTTTAGGAGGCAATGTAGGATTGCTTCTAGATATGTGTATACAGGTAATGAACCATAACACTAGCAAGTAACTATATCGGTTAACTTACATAATACATCAAACGAAAGAATAAATCAAGCAGTTCATTTGTCACATGGCACACATCGAGTCGATTGCCCAGTTCATACCAAACCTTGTTCTGTATGTCTGGAGTAATTATTGCAACAACTGCTTCAATCCTGTTTCTTAAGTTGATCCTTTAGGAACCCCCAAAGGTAAAAATCGCATGGCGTTAGATCGGGTGAAAGTGGAGGCCAGCGAAACAAGCTCTGTCATACTGCCCCTTGCGGCCAATCCAGAGGTCAGATACAACATCGTTTAACCAATCGCTTACCGAGTTGTAGCAGTGAGGCGGTGCACCATCTTGCTGCCAAATAAAGTTCTGAGGGTCAGGCTCTTCCAATTGAGACAAGAGCTTATTTGTAGCACAATAAGATAAGATTAGTTACAGTTGTTTTAGCAAAAAGAAAGGCCCATAAACTAGTATATGGCACAAAAACATTAAATTTGGGGAGTCTTGTTGCAATCGCCTCATGGGGATTTGCTGAGAGTCTCCTCGTGTCCACTTAGGTGAAATGTCGATTCATCACTGAAGGCGACACGATTCAGAACATCTTAATTATCATGCAGTATGTCATTTGCAAAGTTGGCACGTAAACCGTAGTCTGTAGCCTTTAGAGCTTGTAACAACTGCAAACAATAAGAATGTAGTTGTAAGCGTCTTCTTAAAACTCTCCCCACAGACGTCACGGGAATTGCTAATATCCTCGCGAACTGCTTTCTTGGGGCCATGTGTGGCAGACTCTCTCACTTGTTTAACACGTTCTTCAGTCACTCTTGTAAGACTTTGCAAAGACTTCCGGTGTCTTCAAACTGATGATATCATTACGGATGTTATTATCACTTCTTGTAGGATTACATTTGAACTTAATACTGAACGCACATCCCACTGAAACTAAAGATACAGTTCTGGCAAACTATAAAACTCAAAAAGCCTTCTGTTCACTAGTCGCCGCCTTTGCTACTAGCGCTTTCTAATGGAAGACAGAGGAAACAGTGCATGCGCACAGGTATACCAACTGTTTGAGTTGCTCTTTAATTTTAGTTATTAGCGAATTTCCATAGGAAAAATGAGCTATTGCAGTGGCCCTTATGGTGAGACCCAAGGTCGGGAGTAGCAAATAAGCACCAATCATGGTCCTCAGAACACGTTTTTGGGTGTCATTCAAATTCATATATATATATATATGTGTTCGCACTCTAGCGGCCGCATTTTAAGTCCGATTTAATTCAAATTTGGTACACATGTTGGTTGTCTATGTCGCTCGGACGAGTTCGTTAGCCAAAAAAATCCAACAACCGGAAGTATGTTTTTTGACCGGAAGTAACTATTTTTACTACGAGAATGAAATTTTTTTGAAGTTTTTTCTAAATATATAAATGTAGGATGTTATTCTGCACATTTTGTTTTTTTACGCGACCTTTTAGCTCGCTTGGTTCCCCCAAAATCGACCAAAACGTAAAATACCATAAAAGTACCAGGTTCGAAGCCAAGTGGTGCAAACTCGCGAGGCCACTAGGAGGAAACAAATTCTACTAATATATTGCGTACACACAGACAGCTGTTCAACGCCTTTGTGAGTAGACCTATTTCCCAAATTGTTGGTTGAAACCCTAAAACACAGGCATATAAACTTGATTTTGGAAATTTGCTCAACTCACGTCAGCGTTCCAGCTGCGTGGTCGAATTATTATTATTTGTAATTGTAAGTTAAATGTAATAAATACTACAATGCCTTAAAACTCTGATATTCATGTATGTTCAAAGCAGTATTGCTCATCGTGTAAAAACTAATATTGTAGAAAGTATTTTGTTTTCTTTATATTGTTTACCATAAGAAACAAAGGTCTTGCTCGCTTATAATCAATTCTTCTCAGTAATTTATCTTGCCTGATTGTTTATTGACATTTTTATGCTGCAGGTATGTAAAGGAATGGCGTATTTAGAAAGACATAACTATATACATAGGGATTTGGCTGCAAGAAACTGTCTGGTTGGATCTGAAAACGTAGTCAAAGTTGCTGATTTTGGTTTAGCTAGGTAAGTGTAGTGTGTCTGTACGTTTGATCCTAGTGAATATATTTAACATATAAGTACAATTAAACAAATTGTTTGCAAGCTCTATAATAAATTGCTAGGAAATGGTCTTGGTAAACATTTTGTTGTCAAGATGAATATTTACTGAAACACCATTTTAAACCATGATCATGATCTAGAAACTATTCAAATGTTTTGTGTTCATTCTGAGCAGAACCTTAAGGGTCTGCTCCAGTAAACGAGAAAGCAACCGGAAACGAAAGCGCTTCTCACTATATCCCTATCTAAACAGTGCAATTTCTTGCAGCTGAACGCTTTGACATTGCCTCATTTCAAACCATTTTATAAGTCTATCTTTTTTAATTGAGTGTTGAAAAAAAAAACTGAATATTCTTTATAAAATTTCGGATCTGGCTTGCAAATTATTTTTCATTATTAATTTTTTATTGTGTTAGGGAAAAAATTCAAACTTTTTACTTGCAAAATGTCAATTACATAACAAATCAAAAGCATTTAAAAAAACTAAATTGCAACACGGATGCGTATTGTGACTGTGCTTAAAATGAGACCTTGCAAACAATTTTATGATAAAAAATAAACTAAATAAATGGTTTGAAATTTAACATTGCTCTTATGGGATACAAATCCAAGATGACCGCCACTACAGCAGAACCTTAAGTAATAATTAGAATATAACATCAGTAAAATACAGATACTTTTATACCAGTATTACCAGAAGTTTTTCATTATTTATTGTGTTACTTGAAAACTGGAATCCCTCTAATTTTAAAATACATTAGAACCTCTGTTATACGAGTTTCCGTATTAACCAAGGTGAATTTAAAAAAAAAACTTTTCTCCAAATCAATTGACTTACAAAATAAATGTAAGTTAATTGGATCGGTTTCAATAAAGAATTCATAGTTTGAGAGGATTTCTCAATAAGTAAATTTATAATAAAAAGTTTTGTGTTAAATTGAACAGAAAGAAAACAAAACCTTAGTTTGCCGTGTACATCCTCAATACATTTCCACTCCTTACCCAACGTAATGGATATGGGTGACGTTTAGTGGACAGTTAGTGTAGGTATGGTGAATGATGAAGCAGTCTCGGGCCTGTTGCGGCATCATATTTATCCTTTCCCACGAGTTGTTTCTTCAGCTTGCTACTGTATTTTATTCTTTCTTTTTTTTAGTCGGTGTTTAAACTTTGTGAATGAGAGTGTCACTAGGAGTGTAAAGCGTGGTGTTTTATCTTTAAATAAAAAATTGGAAGCAATTAAATGATTAGATGGAGGTGATTCAATAAGAAAAGTGGCAAGTGATCTAGATGTTGGGGAAGTGACTGTCGGGGATTAGAGACGAAATAGATCAGAAATTGATATATATATTTAAAACTATATTATTTAAAGCCAAATAAAATCGATTTTAAAGTATGGCTCCAAATTAGCTTATAACGATGTAAATGATGCCAATGGTTTTCTCACGGCCTACCGTATTAACCGAGCTTTTGGTTGTCCGACGTCTGCCTGGTCTCAATTACCTTGGATTATCGAGCTTCTACTGTATACTTGAGCATGTTAATAATTAACCTGTTTTATAAGGCTCTGACAATGAATGGTTTAAAGATTAATAGAAAAATTAAATCAATTTTAGTTCAAATGAAAATAATTCACGAGAGTTTAAAGTAAGAATACATTACATAAATCTTAATTTCAAAATCTAGCCATTCATTATTTACAATATGTGTTCAAAATGTTCATGTATTTCCTCTATGCTACAGGTATGTATTGGACGATCAGTACACAAGTTCTGGGGGAACCAAATTTCCTATTAAATGGGCTCCTCCTGAAGTACTTAACTACACAAGGTTTTCATCCAAGTCTGATATTTGGGCTTACGGTAAGTGCACTTTATTAAATGTTTTTAAGTAATGGCAAAACTGTAACACAAACTTTATACTCAATCCTTTCCCTGGTGTTCATAATTGACACCAAGTGCCTCATACCAGACCTCTTAAATGGCCAAATTTGTCACTTATATTCAAACTACGATAACTACTTATAAATGAAATTTTTACCATATCTTAAAATTATATTGGTATATAAAAAATTTGTATATTTACTTAAATAATGCAGCGCTGAATTTTTTGTAAGTCCAAATAAAAAACTAATTGAAAAATAAATTCACTCACAGTTATAACTTTTACAAAAATGTTAGGAGACACTTTATATTTGTTAGACCATAAACTGTCTGTTTTATTTGTGTTCAATTACTACAAAACTACATTTAATAAACAGGGTGGCTAGCGACAGGGAAAACCTGGAAAAGTCAGGGAATTTTACTTTTCTGGAAAAATCAGGGGAAAGTCAGGGAATTTTGTTTAAGGTCAGGGAAAAATAACATTTCTAAGGAAAATAGTTTAAAATAACTATTTAAAATCATAGATTAATACAATTTTTAATTGAGAAAATAAACATTAAAGATTAGATGAACTTCTAAATTAAACAATGAGAAAACTACATATTGTGACGTAAAAACATTTATTGGCAAGTGACGGGAGTGATTGTGGCCACTTATTCCAATGCACTTGCTATGTTATGTCCTTCAAACCTTTCCCTGGCATGCAGTTTCTAAAAATGTTAGTTTTATTATTGAATGTTTTTGAATTTGGGTATCTTTGTATCAATTACTTAAATATTTAATGCAAATCTGTAACCGGTAGTTATATTACAAAAACTAATTAGTTATTTCTTTTGTTATAATATAATCAGAGTAATTCATTGTTTAATTTAATATTTATAGTCATAAATGTGTAATTTACAACTGCTGGTGGTTGGTACAAATAGTATTAAATAATATTTAACTGTTATAATATTACGTGTTTAATTAAATATTGAATGAATTCTCTAAAATTAGATTTTCTCACCAATATAATTTGATTAATTTACTAAAACAAAATTAGCATGGTTTTGTTTGTGCTTTTTCCAAGATTGGTCAGGGAAAACGTTATTTAGTCAGGGAAAAGTCAGAGAATTTAAAAATTTCATATCACTAGCCACCCTGATAAATCAAAAAATTAACCATGTATTTTAAATTCAGTCTAGCCATGTTTTACGTGAGTTTACAAAAGTTGTGCTACAGATGATTATAAACACAGATCTAAAACCCTAAACAGCTGGAAGAAATAACAAATGATATATACAAATGTACTGTAAAATGTTTCCTGAACACGTTTCTGAAGTTAGTTTTAAAATATTCCAACAGATGGCGAAGTTATACGCATTTAAAGTTCTACTACGGATTAGTACGGAAAGCCGAGGAGTGAAAAAATAAATCGCTACGAGTTGCAACGGAATACCGGGGAATGGGTTAGCTAATCAAAATGAAATATTGTGAATATGACTGTGAATCTAAAATATGAAAGATTTAATTTTAAAGTATGTATGACACAATTTGTTTAGTATTGTGGAATAGGCCTGGTTAGCTAAGTTGTACAACCCTGCCTGGGTGGTAGGGCAGTGACTTACAATAGTGATTGGCTCGATTTGCCATGGCAGGGTGGCTAGCAACAGGGAAAACCTGGAAAAGTCAGGGAATTTTACTTTTCTGGAAAAATCAGGGAAAAGTCAGGGAATTTTGGTTAAGGTCAGGGAAAAATAACATTTCTAAGGAAAATAGTTTAAAATAACTATTTAAAATAATAGATTAATACAATTTTTAATTGAGAAAATAAACATTAAAGATAAGATGAACTTCTACATTAAACAATAAGTCAACTACATATTCTGATACATAAAACCCATTGTCAGCAAGTTACGGGGGAATGATTGTGGCAGCTTGTTTTCAATGCACTTGCCGTGTTATGACCTTGAAACCTTTCTCTAATATGCTATTTCTAAAAATGTTAGTTTTATTATTAAATGTTTTTGAATTTGGGTATTTTCGTATCAATTAATTAAATATTTAATACAAATCAGTAATCGGTAGTTGGATTACAAAAATCAGTTAGTTATTTCTTTTGTTATAATATAATAAAATAGTACCAGGAGACCGAGCTAAAGCTCGATTATAAGCAGGGCTATGATTTATGATTTCAATAACTACTATTGCAAATTTCCGTGAACATCGTTTAGGTTAGGCCTATAACATTAAACAACTAAATAAAGGGTATGTTTATTTAGCAGAAGTATTCGTTGCCATGGTAACTATAAATAGATACAACATTAGGCTTACCTCTAATAAAATACAGTTTAAAAGAAAACAGATGATTATTGTAATAGCATTGAAACATTTGCATCAGCTGTGCTTTGTTTAAAAGAAAACAGATGATTATTGTAATGACATTGAAAACATTCGCATCAGCTGTGCTTTGTATTGTTTAAAATGGACAAATTTCACTTTTTAATTTAATAAAAAGACGTAGAAAACGAATTTTCCCAGACTGGTGACCATTTCCAATCGATTTCTCGTGGCCAAAAGCCCCATATAAAATCAAAAAATCAAAAATCCTTAGACGAAGATTCCAGATCCATGTAGCAGACAGACAATTCTCTCGCTTTAGAAGATAAGATAATTTGACTAATTCATTGTTTAATTTAATATTTATAGTAATAAATGTGTCATTTGCAACTGCTGGTGGGGAGTACAGTAACATAATTAGTATTAAATATTTAACTGTTATAATATTACCTTGTTTAATTAAATATTTAATTAATTCCCTAAAAATTGATTCAATTACCAAAATAACTTGATTGATTTTCTAAAATAAAATTAGCATGGTTTTGTTTGTGCTTTTTCTAAGATTGGTCAGGGAAAAGTTATTTAGTCAGGGAAATGTCAGGGAAAAGTCAGGGAATTTCAAAAGGTCATATCACTAGCCACCCTGCATAGGTTCAAATCTGGCTGTTAACAATGGTCTAACAACTTTCAAATTAAGTAATAAATAGTTTGTAACTTTCACACTAATGGATTTTGATTGCTCTTTTTACCAAATAATATGATCAACAAATTGTGTTTGAAATACTTATATGCGAAGAATAATGTCTAATAATAATAACTAATAATGTGAAGAAATGGCTGTATTTATAATGAAAAACCCGTTAAGCACACAGTATTCTTTACATGACATAAAAGTAAAGTTAACAACTTAGTTTGGCATAAATATCCTTTATTTTTAACAATAAGGTTAGGTGTGTATTACCTACAAGCATAGAAGTAGCCAATTTGAACATGTTGTTTAGTGAATTTCCATAGGAAAGAAGAGCTTATGCAGTACCTCTTATGGTGAGACCTAAGGTTTTGGGATGTCATTAAACATTATGTATATTTATGTGTGTTTATATACAATTATGGCCACATTTGTTACACTCTTTAGTTTAATAAGTCTTTCGGACGAGTTCGTTAGCCAGAAAAATCCAACAGCTGGAAGCACGTTTTTTTAGCAAAAGTAACCATTTTTGAGATGTTTCATACTAGAACGACACTTTTTTTATCTGAAAAAATTATTATAAGAGCTTATTCTGCAAATTTTCTTTTTTACACGACCTTTAACCTGTCTCGGTCCCGCCAAATCGATCAAAACGTAAAGTACCCTAAATGTACTGTAAAAAGTGAGATTGTCCGCTTTAGCTTAAACGAAGCAGTCCATCCAAAGGCGCAAAGTCGAAGTGTAAACTCACAATGCGCAGTTCATAAACAGCGGCCGAAGGTCGAGGTGAAACTGGCAAAGAGCAGTCCGTAATGTCGAGGTGCAAACTCACAAAGCGAGTGGTTACTTTGCAAGTTGCGTGTGAGCCAGGGCTGGAGGCTGAGGTACAAACCAATTCTACTAATATACATTCTATTCAGCGCCTTCATGAGCGGACCAATTGCCCCAGCGGTTGAGCTGCGTGTTTGAATTATTTCACTATAAACTAAAAACTTAAACTTTTTGATTTGGTTCGTTTGACCAATACACCCAACATAGAATATTCTATTCTAACTTATTGACGTAATATTGGAGCTCCTTACAAACAACACACTATTGTGTTACGTCGTCTATATTATCAAATGGGATTGTTCGAAGTGATCCTTAAATCGGTGATCTGTTTCAGCATGTTAAATTTGTATTTCATTTTCAGGTGTTCTAATGTGGGAAGTGTTTACGTGCGGCAAGATGCCTTATGGCCGCCTTAAAAATACTGAAGTTGTAGAGAGGGTACAACGTGGAATCATACTAGAAAGACCTAAAGCCTGTTTCAAAGAAGTTTATGAGGTATGTAATGTGTTCAATCGTTGAAATATGGAAACTAGTAGAATCATTTAAAGCAGTGTATTGCAAAACAAGAGACTTTGTTATTTTCACCAAAAGATTTGTGATCTATTCCTGTAATCCTAGGCCAGGTGTTTAGATTCCTATAGATCAATTCTTGAGTCAATTTATCATGCCATTCTACACTCTTAGAAAGAACTACGGATGGCCTTCTGTCCTCTCCGCCCCAAACAACAGAATTGTAAACAATGGCATCAGTTCAGTGACAAGTTCAGTTTCCTTTCGCTTTTATCTCTATAAATATATAAGGAGCTTTGTCCTGACCGTCATAGAATCAACATAGAGCAAAACTTATTCAAGACACAAATACGAAAATCTAATGATATATTCTGACGGAGTTGTAGACGCACACTAAGAGAGGGTTTTACGAAATTTCATTTTAAAGCGTAAAAATAATGAAAATTTGGGTGTTTGCTGGCAGCCCTTTATCAGATAAAACAGCTGTTCAGATCAAAAGCTTAGCAACACATGTTTGTTTAAATTCATTACCATGGCAACCAACGTAGCAAATTTAGAATCAGTTTATTCTTCACAACCAACAGCTTTTTTAGGTTAGATTAACAAACAAGAAGCCACAATACAACCAATATACAAACCAAAATCAACAAAAAATACTTACTATATTAAACAGCTGATTTAGATCAAAAAAATAATTTTAGGTTAGGCCTACAATGAACCAAAACAAGTTTATTTGCAACCAGTTTGACAAATATAATCAGGTAATTATTTTTCAAAACTAACAGTTTTTTTTTTAGATCAGGTAAAAGCAAACAAAAGCCTTACTGTATTGTAAGTCAAACATCTGGTGGTACATATAATATTGTTTTCTTTAGTTAGTAATATCACCATTTGTTTGAAATGTTGATTATTTAAATACGAGGGTCGTCCAGAAAGAACGAATGCGCATCGCGCGCGGCGCAGATCCCCACTACTGCGATTACGTGCGCGGCCGCTTGCCCCTTCCTTTGTCTTCAGTGTGAGGTGAGTGTCGTTGCTGTGTGGTCACGCTACTTGTTTTCGCAGTGTTTTAAAATGGCGGCGCTAATCGTAAATCCCGCCAAATGTGAAGTACGGAGTGTAATCCGCTTTTTGAATGCTCAAAAAGTTAAGCCGATTGAAATTTATAGGCAAATTAAAACTGTCTATGGTGAAGATGCGATGAATGAGTCATCAGTAAGAAAGTGGTGTATCATGTTTAACCAAGGAAGAACTAACGTGCATGATGAAGATCGGAGCGGGAGGCCATCACTAGTCACGGATGAACTGAAGCAAAAAGTTGAAGAAACAATTCAGGAAAATCGGCGTTTCACTTTGACGACTTTACATGACTCTTTTCCACAAATTTCACGATCACTCCTACATGAGATGGGTGCCTAAGATTTTGACGGACGACCATAAGGCGAAACGCATGGGGGCAGCCCTTGAATTTTTGGCTCAATATGACAAAGATGGAGACCAATTTCTGGATCGTATTGTTACGGGAGATGAAACATGGGTTTCGTATAAGACTCCAGAAAGCAAGCGTCAGTCAATGGAGTGGCATCACACAAATTCGCCCTCAAAACCCAAAAAGGAAAAACCATTGTTGCAGACTCACAAAGTCATGGCAACGGTTTTTTGGGACCGAAAGGGATTAATCCATGCGGATTTCATGCCACGAGGTGCAACAATAAACTCAGAATCCTACTGTGAGACTCTTCAACGACTTCGTCGCGCCATCCAAAACAATAGGCATGGAATGCTGTCGGCTAAAGTTTTTTTCATTCACGACAATGCCCGGCCTCAGCACGAACGCGACAAGAACTCCAAAGTCTGAAGTGGGAAACTTTAGTCATCCTCCCTTCAGCCCTGACCTCGCACCTAGTGATTTTCATCGGTTTCCAAAGTTGAAGCAATTTTTGGATGGAAAACAGTTTGGAAATGACTATGAACTTAAAGAAGCAGTGATAATATGGCTCAAATCTTTCGCAGCTGATGAGTATAACATCGGAATAGAGAAACTGGTCCCACGTTACAACAAGTGTCTCAACAAAAATGGGGATTACGTAGAAAAGTAGAATAAGGTACTGTGGCTGTGTAAATAAAGTTTGGTGTTGATATCTTTTGTTTTTATTTAACCATGCTAAAACGTTCTTTACTTTCTGGACGACCCTCGTATGAGTAGTGAAATTACAACGCACGACACAATTCCAATTATTGGCGATGGTCGTGTGTATTTTGATATCTTTCTTACACTAGCTATGTACAGGTCACCACTCAATTGTAATTTCCATGAATATATCAGAGTACCTGATAATTTGTTTGCATTGGCTTTGTCATGGGTCGTGCCGGTGTTGGTGGACAATCGAACAGGAGCAAAATATTTTTAGTAAACAGCTGTTTTATCTGTTATTTTATTCAATTGGTTGCCATGTTAATAAATGTAAATACATGTGATGATTTATCAATCTAGGCTGATTTTTTCCGACTAAATTTACAACTATTGAAATAAAAAAAGGTTTTTATCAAAATGAATTATAGCCTATGTTACTCAGGGATAGTCTAGTTTTTTTTATTAGTAAAACTATTTTTTCAATCGGTTCAGTAGTTCCAGAGATTACCCCCTACAAAAAAAAAAAAAAAAACAAACAAACAAATGTAAACCTCTTTATGATGTTAGTATAGGTCATTAATGTATCAATATAGAAATAATTGTGATGTAGGCTGATATTAATGAAGGTTGGGAATCCTGCTTTACAAAATTGTATATTTGTGAACATCAGATAGAGAAAATAAATAAATGGAAAATGTAATTACTTTTTTTTTAAATTGACTCAAGAAAGTCTGTAAAATCAAACACTCCGAAATATTTGAGTGGTTCTGAACACACCAATTACTTGTCCCTAAATTAAATCTGTGCTTACAGGTAATGCGTCAATGCTGGTGTCACTGTCCCGAAGACCGTCCGTCTTTCCGATCGTTAAAGGATCAGTTGGTAGCCGTATCACAAGGCCTACTCGCTGACTGACTCGCCAGAATCCACTGCCAAAAAGCACCGCACGAAGCGTGTCCTCTATGTACGCTCATCGGTCCACCGTGGACGGATATTTGTAAAGCCATTCCAGAAGTCAAATGATAACGTCGGGTTAAGTAAAGTAAAATATTTTAAAGCGCTTCTGTTAACACCACTGGTTTAAATACGAGAGCGTAAAACGACACACCGCTCGGAAAAGTTTAGAGTACAGTGGAAATTTAAGTGGGCGTTTATTTAGTTTAGCTGTAGCTATATTATCTTTGTCAGTAGTTGGATAAAGTAATAGTAATTTAACTAGGTACCAGTTTTAGTTCCAAAGTATTAATGGATCTCTTGTCAAAACCTTGTATTTCTACATCTTTTCACTAGAGCCGAACTATTGAGAAATTGTAAAACTTTCTTGTTAGGTTGTGTTTCCGTACATAATATTTTTTTATTTTGTAGCCCTAGGCGTGAGATATAAACTTCCATGTTCATTAAGAATGTGCCTCCCCTTTTAATCTTCCAACCAATGTATCAAAAGTTCAGAAATCTCTTACTTTCATGTAACGGTCATGTTATTATAAGTTTTGAAATTATACCACAAAAGGCATAATTTTCTAAACCTCTTTAATTTTTTTTCAATCCATAATTTAATATGCCAAGTCCCATGCCTTGCTTCACTTTTAGGTACTTCAGATAACATTTTCTTTGTGTAAATTATTAACAATGTTAACTTATTGTTCTTCAGCTGCTACTTTAAGAGGTCATTGATAGGATAGAAAGAACAGCTTATCATCCTGGGGCGGAAAAGTGGCCATAGAAAAAGCATTGAGTTTTCTTTGTTGCCCGCCTGTATGCAAGCTGTAAAGTTGTTGTTGTGTTGTTATCAAATGGCTCCAGTTGGCTCACGCCATCTTCTGTCGTGCTTCCCAGTACAGTCCAGGCCAATCCTTTCTCCTCTGCTTGTCCATGTCCAGCTTCCTGCAAACCAATAGGTGGTCCTTGTCCATAATGGAATTCGGGCATTCACATAATGTGCATTTATCCTGGTTTAGTATTTTTATTCTTTTTAGATGTTCAGCCAAGCAATCGTGTCCGGTTGCAAGACGAAACAGTGCAACTGATTCTCCTCTCTGTAGGTCTTTGACTTCTTCGTACAGGTTAATTATGTCTTTATACGGCTTGTCCTTGATATCCTCCTTGACTCTGCTGGTAGATTCCGTTTGTGATTTACTTTTGATAGTGTTGATCCTTGATTTAAGTGTGGGCACTCTTCTTGGCTTCTGCACTATGTGGGTTCCCCGTCTGGCCAACTCGTCCGCCAGCTCGTTGCCCTTTATGCCTCTATGTGATGGAATCCACTGCATTACTATTTCCTTGGTAAGATTTTTTACCACCTTGTACTTGCTCTGGATGGAATCAATTAAAGAGCTTGTGTGTGTGTGTCATTGTTAGCAATTGCTTGCAATGCAGACTTGGAATCAACCAGGATCACTGTGTTGTTCTTCAGCCAAGGTCTCATTATCATTTGTCTAAGTGCTTCATTGATTGCAAACAACTCTGCCTCAAATGCTGTAGCGGCTGAACTTAATGCAAAATAGTGAGAGAAATGCTCACAATGTATTCCTGCTCCCGTTTCTCCCTCAAATCTGGATCCATCTGTGTATATTCGCAACCACTGGTCTGATGGGTACCAAGTGTTGATTGTCTCCAAGGATATTTGGGTGACCCTGGCTGGGCTGTCATTAGCTTTGTTTACTGGTTCTGTGAGTTGTGTGCGGATCTTGTATCTTATGTAGTCTAGTGGATTCTTCAACTGTGCTGGTTGTTCAACCGCTGAATTGTCTGGTCTCCAATCAAGCACAAGGCGTTTGAAGCTCGTTTGTGTCTTTAGCGTCTGCTCCACTAGTGGTTCCACAATCCAGGGGTTATTATGTTTTCTGTGTAGAATTTTTTCGTAAGTTATGATTGCTTGGCATTTGTATTCATCAGACAGTGGTTTGGTGTTTGTGAAAGCATGAAGAGCTGAAATTGGTGTAGATTTTACTGCTCCCGTTACTATTCGTAGGCAGTTGTTCTGGCTTGTTTCAAGTTTCCTCATAGTATCATTGCCAGCTGAGACAAGGACCTCTCCACCATATAAGAAATTTGGTCTGATATATGTCTTGTAGGTTTGGTTAAGCAAGTCCAGTGTTCCTCCCCACTTTTTTCCTGCAAGTCTTTTCAATATATTACTCTTGGAAGAGATTTTTGATGTAATGTAATTTGTATGTTCTTTTAGGTTCAGTTTCTTGTCCAGGATGACCCCCAAGTACTTGTTATCCCCACTCTGCCGAATTGTCGTGTCCTTCAGCTGAAGTTGTATTTCCTGTGTCTTTGTTTTTAATGAAAATAGTTGGTAATTTGTCTTTTGATTGTTAATTTTCATGTTGTTATTATCGCTCCGCTCTGCCACTGCCCCCAGTGCTAGCTGTAAAGTATATTCGGTGCTTTTTATGTGGACACTTTTCCGCCCGCTAAATCATATTTTAGTAAAACAGCTGCTGAAACTACAGTGCCTGTATTCTTTTTACAGTTTTTTTCCATGTTTTAATCAAGTTTCTTCCTTAGTAAAATGCAAATTATTTACTAAAACTGTAACTGGGGGGGAATGTTGTGTGTCTTGCGGGAAAAAAGTATTTTAGTCACCCTCAAGATAAATTTTTCTTTCAGGGAGACATAGTGATACTTTCCTTCCTTAAAACACAAGTAACTATTACAACTTACTGCTCACAGTCCTTTTTTTAGCCCTTTTTCTGATTGGTGAACCAAATGAAATATTTACATTTACAAATTCACAACACATAACTGGGGAATATTTAGAGTGTTTTAAATGGTTACAAGAAATGTTTTGTATACATGTGTGTCCACGTTTGTTTCTAGATAGATACTCTGTACGAATGATACTGTATTGACCTAGGTATAAAACGCGAACATACGTGTGTACAAAACAGGTCGCTTATCCGTCTAAAACGCTCTAAATGTTCCAGTTATGTGTCGCGATGTGTACATGTTTCATTACGTTCACCAATGGACACGCATTAACCAATGCAAGATACAAACTTTAAATTAGGTTTGTTAATGCCTGAAAAATAGGCGAAACGGAGTAACCTATCAGGAAAAGGAGTGTGAGCTGTAAGTTGTAAAATAAGTTAACATAGTTAATTAATATAACCAGTCCAGTAAGGCAACCAATGATAATGTAAATCATTCTTTAACTTCGTGTAAAATTGATCACACCTTTGTTGCAGCCGTCTGTTATAGACAAATATACCGTCTGGTGTTCCTATATTGAAAGTAGGGCGAGCGCTTTTCCCTCCTAGTCCTTATCATTGACTTAGCAACACATCTCAATTGTAGTTAATGGTTGCGCGGGTTACAGTGAGATCTGTTAATTGATTTCGGTAAATCCGAACTAGTTATGAAATCCTATGTTGATGGGTGTTCGAAATGCACTTGTTTTAATGTATTAATCATTGTATGCATAATAAACAATTCCAAACATTTTATATAAACTAATGATTAGACATTGAAATCAATGTTATTGAGAACATCCTAAAATCCAGTGTTCTGCATTTTTTTTAAATACAGTGGTGTAACAAAAATGCTGATATTGTCTATGATTTTTAACTTGGTGACATTTATTTCTGGAAATGTTGTGAAAAGATCTTTATATTAAACAAAAATTGCATAATTATAACTAGCAAAATATATTGGAGCATTTTGTCTTGTAGCTTAAAATAGACAATTGTATCTGCTGTTTGTTAGACACGAAGTGATAAAGTTTTCCTAGATCTGCAGATGCTACGTGCGTGGTACGATGGAAACAAAACCTCAATACGTTGTGCTGATGTGTTTCGTATAGTTTTTTTTTTATGAAACAATCGCTCAAATATATTTTTTTTCCTTTTTTTTTCTTGCGTATGCGTGCATAATAATTTGTAACGAACATTGTGATATTTAATTAATAATTAGTTTTTATAAGTATAGTATAAGTTTTATATATTACATAAATATTAGATGGAAGTATTATTACAGGGTCCCTAAAGATGTTTAGATTGTGGCTTTAGTGTAGTCAATGTTTGTTGTTGATTTGCTATTTATCACTTTAAAACTATGTAAGAACTTCTCCGACATTTTACAGAATTAATGGGTTTTTTTTTTTAATAAAAAAGTTCTGTTTCATTTCTGCTACTCATTCAATAAATCAATACCTAGTTTATTACTTACTTTGTCAAAATTATAATATTAGGAAAATCATAATTTACGTATGACAAATACAGTGGGCTCTTTAAAATAACTTTGATTTTCTTCAATCCTGCTACAAGCCTAATATAGCTTTTTTCTGTGGGTGAACACTCTTTTCATATTTTGGATTGAGGAACTTTTCCAGAGTAGGATTCCGTAATTCAAATATGGGTAGATTAGAGTATAGCCATCAAGAATAAGAAAGTCCCAGAATATTCTAACTTCCTTAAGGGTCGGCTCTAGTAAAACAGAAAGCAACCTGCGACTCCAGCTTAGTGGCGGTAGGTTACGCGGACATTGCTCATCCTAAATCCATTTAAAACCCGCAATTGTTCAAATAGCGTTTTTAAAAAAATACCAAACTCTTGGGGACGAAATTCTTCATGCGAATGGCTTGGTAGATTTTCGCTATAATTAATAGTGACATCATAAAAAAATATTAAAGATCAATGTTTTAAATTGTTAATAAAAATTAAACAAAATATGTTTCTTAGTTTTGGAAAAGCCATTTGCATGCATATTGGCCATAGCTTTAAAATGACATATCGTTCTTAATTATCCGATCAAAAATAAAGGAAAAATTTGGATTTTAATTTAACAGTGGTCTTATGGAGTGTCAACCAACATGGCCGACAGCTAGAGCCGACCCTTAATGCAAAAACTCCAGAACTAACCCTTGCACTAATACTGTCAATAATGAGACCTAACAACTTTATCGTATTAGTCTCTTCAAGCTCTCCGTCTTCTAGTAAGACACTGAGTGTCTGACATGGGTTTGATTTTAAGCTGAAATTCACAAATATTTATTTATCTTTATTAATACACAAGTTATTTTCAGCCAAACACTGACTTGTAGCATAGATCTGTAAGAAGGCCTTTTGCTCAAGAATGTCTGTAGTTTTTTCTTGAAAAGTTAAAAGTAGTATATTTAGGCGATTATAACCACTGAGTTTATCACATTTACTGCTGTTGATACATCATTTGTATTATAAACAATACTGGCCTAAGAACTGACCCTTGGAATACCCCATTATCACTATAATAAAGCGACCCTACAGAATACTGTGCATTATTATTCAAGGTTCACTGCTAGATATTTTAGAAGTACGGACATTACTATTTTAAGGTTTAGTAAGCATTTACGGTTCCCAATACAACAATTTGTCAAAATACGTTATTGCAATCCTTTTAACTGTAATACATGCCTTTTGAAAACTGTATATTTTGTACACGCAAATGTGAAGGCAAAGCTCTTAGGAAAGTCTTTTCCGCCAGACCTTAAACAAACATGGTTTTAAATAGGTATATTTTTTAACTTGAAAATTAATTTGATACTTATCGACTGACCAAGCATTGAGTACACTTAGACGTAGCCACTTATAATATTTGTTGTTTAAACCTATATTGGTAAATTAAACAAACTGTTTGCTGTTAGCGGTAAAATTTAAAATGTTTAAATACTGTTTTTATTTAATTTAATGATATATTGTTACATTTAAATGAATACCAACCTTGGCATAAGTTGTTAGAAACTTGTGAATAAGACTTGTTTACGATTAATAGAGTATTTGTATTTAGATTGAATTGTTGGCTAATTACACTATTTAGGACTTAGTTTATTATGCGAGGAAATTGAACAAGTTAATAATACATACTGTACTGCCAAGTCTAACTGTGTCTTAAAACATTCCTCTTCTTTATGACCATTCGCTGTGTGTATATTTTAGGTACTTATAGCTTCTCCTTGTAGCTTAATTTAAAGAACCGAGACCTTATTAGTGCCGTGTGCCCAAAAGTCCTGCGATGGTTAAACAGCGGATGAAATGAAAAATGAGTTGTAACTGTTTGTACTGATTTACTGAATTTATACTATTAACCGAAGGTACTAGGTAGAAGTCCGTTTAACTGAAAACGCACAACGTTCGCTATTTAGTCAAATTATACGAATGTAGTTGAGTCTTGCCAAGCAGTAACTCAACTTAGAATAAGGAAAATATTGAAAAGCAAACAGTATATACATATTTGCGATAGCGAATCATTATTTGGCTAACAAACTAAACAACAGGTAGGAAGAGCTATAGTCATTGGGTAGACAAAGGTTGCAAGAGTGGGGGATTGGACGTCATTACTCCGGAAAGACTCGTTGTTAAGATGCTAAAAGTGTAAAATAAAATTCTTTAGAAGAGATAGTTTTAAAAACTGTTTGCATTGTGCTGAACGATCGAGTAAAATTTCTGTCAAATTCGTGCCTCACCTTCCGCTGTTATTTAGATTGTTAACCAATTAACTGTTCAAACGTTTCCCTTGTCTGTGTCGAGCTGTTTTGTGAATGCTGTAACTGATGAAGCGTTGTGTCTTCATGACTAAATTCTCCTTAGCTAGTACAGTACTGGAATAGTATACTTAGTTTACTAGATAGTAGCAAGTACAAAATTGGATGAGTAAAAAACCTAGTAACTTATTTCTGACTAATTTGTTTCAAGCCTGATAGGAGTAGACTATCATCAGATATTTTATTATAGACACATGACTGTGAAAGATGTGTACACTTTTTGTATTAAATAACTGGGTGTTTTTTTTTTTTTTTGTTTGCATAGTTGTGTAAAGATGTAAATTTCACTTTTTATCATAATTTACAAAGCAAGTAAAGTATTTTTTTTTGTCATCACCTTTTCTGAAATTCTTGACTTCAATACTATTAAAAATATTAATGATAAAAATAGTTTCTTTTCACTAATTACCATTGTTATGAGCTTTAAAATTATTTGAATGTACTAAATCTGCATCTATGTTATTTAAAAATTGTTTGTGAAACGCCCACAAGTTCCTTTACTAAGGCGTTTGACCTACGCTTTCGTGTTTAATAACAATTTGAAGTTTGTTAATATGTATTACTAATTCATAGGATAAACATTTACTTTAGAAGCAATTTATATTAAAAACTTATTTTAATAAAATCCAATGTGCCGGAAAATAATTTTCCCAAACTTGCTTCCGCAACCAACAAATAAAATATAAATAGTTTCTGAAATAAATGTCAAATCCATACTTTTTTATCAGTGGTAATCATGAACACATTATATCTGGGTAGGCTTGCCTGTATACCTAAGTAAAACATCAAATAAGGTTTGTTATTACTCTCTTCAAGTCATGTAGTTGTTACTGGGTTTTTTAAAGTCTACTTGTTTTTATTCAATTTACCCATTTTCTAATTAGTTATTTGTAAAAAATGTAACTTATTTTTACAAGCATAAATAATTTCCACTTTCTCAAATGGTTTTTGTAGCAGAGGGCTTAAAATTTGTTACCATTGTGCTTGCTAAATTTGTATACAAAAAAAGTTAATATTTTAAGTTTAGGCTCAGTGAGCAATTTTTTTTGAAACGCCTTTAAGAGTTCACGTTAACAAACACAAATTTGATAGTTGACGTTTTAAAGAAGGTCACTGGAGAAGGTAAATTATAAGCTTATCAATGTTACTCGCAAACCTAACCTATATTTGAAAATGAAATAATGGTTAATGAACTATTTATGTGTAACGATATACAAAATCTGTTTTTTTTTTTTAATTAACTCTTTTGGAAAATAGATCGATAAGACATGTAGAGCAGAGCCTAGAGGATAAACTCGGGCGAGTCCAAATAATAGAAAATTTGTTTTCTTTAGAAAATTGTTAAAAATATTTATTGAATATGTTTATGTTTAGTGGATAGCATGCATCTTGTGTGAACATTAATTAATCAAAATGCCAAGCAGTAGGTAAAGTTTTAATTCATGTAAACATTCCATGTTCTGAATAATATTTTTGTCATGACCAGCTTGAAAATAACATTTCTAAATTTTATTATAAAAGAAAACTGTACAAGACGTATATTTTTTCATTTGATGGTTTTTAAAGATTTCTCAGAGCAGTTAAAAGCAAAGTCACAAGCTGCATAGCTTACAATTTAGGTGGCTAAAGAAAGAGATGAGTGAAAATAGAACGGAATTTTATTCTGATGTTTAGACTGTAGGTTTGTTAATAAGTATACTATAAATGGATTCATCAAAACTTTGAATTCAGTTATAATTAACTATGAAATAATCATTTTTTTTATTATTTAGAGGAGGCTAAAGCCACAAGCTGTTTTTGACTTTTTGTACACGTAAATCAATACATGATGAAATGGCCTACAGCAGTACACCTACTGCACACCTTTGTACAAGTTTGTTTAGAAAAAATATACATTTACCGAAAAAAAATTTCTGATAATCATGACGCAGATAAATTGATAGAATTAAATCCAACAGTACTAGTTATTCAACATTTATCAGATTCAAACAATGTACTTTTCACTAAATTAACGTATTTTTATTTATTGATGTGCTCAAATTTTAACACAGTTCTGTTTGGTGTATTTAAAAACACTATTTTTGATAGATTTGTAAGACGTACTACATATTGGCGCTGATTTAAAACAGTGTTGATCCCTAGATCCCATAAATCATTAATTAATTTACTTAAATCATAACAGATTGATTAAATTTTTTTGCGTTAATTCAAATAGAGTAGACACCTTAATAAAAAGTCAAACGTAAATACAGGGTGTATAAAAAAAACCTTTCAGGACTTTGGGATATGATTCCTCATACAAAAAGTAAGAAAAACGTTCCTATAAACATAGGTCCGAAAACGCTTCGTTTTCCAGATATCCGCCATTTTGTTGTTTGTACAAAATAATTCATATCTAGAGAACGGTTTGACTGATTGAGTTCAAACTGGGCATGAAGTTTAACCTGACAATGATATACCTCAAGAAAAATAAACAATTAAATCCAATCATGCGTTTCAAAATGGCGGCTGTTTGAAAATTTCAAACCTAAATTACTCCAAAACCTTAGACACCTTTTTTGTAGCACTTTTGATTCCCTATCGGATGGTGTAACTGTCAAAACAATCGGATTAAGGATAATAGTTAAGTTATGTGTAGGCCTACTAATTGGTTTGTTCAACCCGGCATCCTATACCAACACAGTAAATACTACAATATTGTATGGACATTTGTTGTCATTACCTTTTAATTTAGCTATTATACTTCATCCGATTGTTTTGACAGTTACACCATCCGATAGGGATTCAAAAGTGCTACAAAAAAGGTGTCTTGACATTTTTCGTTAAAATGTACTGTTTTGGAGTAATTTAGGTTTGAAATTTTCAAACAGCCGCCATTTTGAAACGCATGATTGGATTTAATCGTTTATTTTTCTTGAGGTATATCATTGTCAGGTTAAACTTCATGCCAAGTTTGAACTCAATCAGTCAAACCGTTCTCTAGATATGAATTATTTTGTACAAAAAACAAAATGGCGGATATCTGGAAAACGAAGCGTTTTCGGACCTATGTTTATAGGAACTTTTTTCTTCCATTTAGTGAGTAGAACACACTGGCGAAGTTAATGGTGTCAGTAGAAACTCACCCTGTATAAATCCACAATCAAAATGTGTTTTAAATGAAACTTTAATTTTATAAATATCATGTTCAAAACAAACAACAAAATTGTTAAGGCAAAACTTGTAACATTGGTGTAAACACTAATCATGTTGCTGTATAGTGTTGACATATTTCTGTAACTAAATTTATTGGTTTAAAAAAAATGTATCTATTATCAATAACAAAAGATAAGACAGTACTAAGATGGGTTAGTTTAATGTTGTCCAAAATTAAAATGCCATACTTTTGATTCGGCAATGGTAATCTCAAGATTTCAACAGTCTCACAAATTAACATTTTACATTTTAATTGGTCTGCTAGACTACTAATAGTTTGCGGTACAGAGAGAATTCAAAGGAAATCATATTGCTAGGAATCGCTGAAAAATAGTTTTTAATTTGTAGAATATTAAATGAAATATTATATCACAAGTTCATATTTTATTTTAGTCGTTTCAAGTATCTCATTTAAATGTCTTACCATTTTAGAATATATGTATAGACTTTATGTTTAGTCTTAGTATGTATCTAAGTAGAAAAAAGAAATTCATTGTACATAAAATGCTAAGTAAATTGTTTTATTTCCTAAAATCCTATATCCTAACTAACTAGTTATGTACCTATTCTACATTATTTAATAATACAGCCTGAACGTTGAAGTGTATATTAAGTTCAAAGTTCCTTTCAGACAGTTCTTTTATGGGACCAACGACAATCTCTCAATTACAAAAATATTCTCTAAACAAAACTTATAAAATGTTTATTCATAGTTTATAGTTCACATACATTATTCAAGCAAGCCCGTAGCCAGGAAAACTTTTCAGGGGGTGTCGGGTCAGGACCGGGGATTTCAATTTAAACCTTTTAACACGTTCACTGCTAAAGACGCACGAGTATTTTCAATACACGATGCATTGCGTGCTTCGCACGCCAACCCCTGTATTGGGAGTATTTTCATTGCACAGTGCATTGCGTGTTTTGTTAGAGTAAAGTATTTTTGTTGGACCTTCATAGTTTTCTTATTTAATAGATCAGATCAAGGTCACAAGAGAGTGAGGCTGTAACCTACTGCATCCATGTGTATTGTACGTTGTAGTTTAATCAAGTAAATCTAAGCACAGTATGCATGCAATGCACAATGATGTAAAATATGTTGTTGGATCCTCTGTTGTGTTGTCTATTTTATAATTTAATTTGCACTTTTTAAACCTAGTATTAATTTTTACTACTAAATTTTGGGGGGGTGTTGGCCCCCTAATCCCCCCTGGCTACGGCCTTGAATTCAGGTATATACACATAAAAGGGTTTTAAATCTAATATTTTAAACGTACAATATATTTTAGACAAACCTTTTGATCTATAATTAATTAATAGTGAAATTTTCAAATGTAAATTCTGTTGAGCCGGTTGTAAATTATACCATAGTTTTAAAGAATAATTTCCGTATACATTTGAACCGATAGTTTATTTGTTTATTGTACATCCAACAGCTTACTTGTAATTCCTATTACTTTTATTTAACATTATTTTCAGGCGTTTTCGAATTGAAAACATTTCAAACGTTTAAAACCGACAACTAATCCAAAATTAAGGTGCAATCTTACCTTGTCTCTATCGCAATTTCGGTCATTCGATCATCATCAGGAGAATTAAAAACACAAAACACAACACTTCATTAAATAAGTCTCACTCCGTATGGAGATCGTTGAACGATTAATGTACATATGGTTTAGATTACGTCTTAATGTGTCGACGACATGCACGTCAAATCGTTAGGTCGATACTGACCTCTAATTGCGTTCTTACATCTTATCTCTGTTGGATTAGCCCGAACCGGTCTCTCAATTTCCGTATAACATTTTAGAATGGAATGATAACTGGTCGTTTAGTAGGTGCGTAGTATTATAAGGTAAGATTCCTTAATTTTGGATTAGTTGGCGGTTTTAAACGTTTGATTAAATCACTAATCCGTGAGCTTGAATGGAATCAAGAATGAAAACATTTGTCTACTATTTTCCAATATCTGCTGAATTTGAAAATATCTTATAACATGGCAATCTCTCGGGAGCTGATCTCATAAGCAAAAGATTCATAAAAAAATGTATACAGAAACCTTTAATTTTCCATGTATCGTCCATTTTGTTTAAAAAAATGAATAACTTCAGAAACTATTAAAATTCTGAGTTTAAATTTGGTTTTTTTTTTTTTTTTGTCAGTATACTAAGAACCAAAACTTAATTATATAAATTTTCAAAATGGCAACCATTTAAAATGTTTAACAATACAGTACGTACTTCAAAGATTACAGAAATTGTAAACCATCAGTTGTTCAAACAACTAGATATTTGCTTATAAACAAGAAGGAAAAAACATGATTTTAAATTGAATTACTTGGAAACATCCAGACGAGTTTTGTTATCTACTGTTTGATGTGCTGTATACATATAGTATAAAAATTACCACCGTTAGTAAAAACTAAAATACTTACAAGCGATATTCAAGTTTGTACATGTCCTTGATACATCTTAAACTATTAGTGTGTTTTTAAACAGTATATTGTAATTGAATATTTTGCCCATCATTTATTGATTTTGTTCCTTGTATAATGAGCACAATTTGTTGAGAATATATTTGTAATACTTACAACTTTTTACAAGGTTTTATAAGTGCCATAAAGTAATTAATTCCAGTTACAATACAAAGTTGTACATTTCTTCTGTTTCTGTAGACTGAAAGTGTTGTGAAGTTGCTGAGCTAATTTTTTCATCATAACTGGAGCAATTGCTGCACTTTACAGCAGCTGAAGGAATTCAATTAACATTGACTGAATCTTCCATGTCTAAATCTTCTACTTAGAATATAAAATCAAATTTTAAACCATTTTGATACTATATTACAATAATTAATTACTAATTTTTGTTTTTCCAGTTCAGCGTCAAATACACAAATTCGGGAAAAACATAAACGAATTTTTGAAGGTTCCCCTTTATTGTAAAGGAAAAGGTAAAACCATTGAGATTATATTATGTAATTACAAGGAAACAATAAAATGAAAATGCATACACAAGTAATAAAAACTAAGGGAAACATGTTTATAGAATTTTTCAAATGGGTGAATTTTTTTTTAGGGTGAATTTGGTGGTTTTTACATGTAATACTAATAACTAATTTTGGTTGGTACTTAACTTATATTTTTAATCTATGGTTTTTTAGGTGGGAGTATTATTGAGGATTAAGTGGCATGGTTGAAGGATGGATTGAAATGTTTTGAGATATTATTATATGTTGGTGTAGGAAAAATTTGAAAGGAGTAATATTATTTAGGAGAAATTGGTTGTAGTTGAATTTATGAAGGGATTAATGTAGAATTAGGATTTAGTAATAAAAAGGATAATTTAGGATGGGTGTAAATTCGTTTGTTGACTATTGCGTAGGAAGAAAAGTTGTAGATATATATGCTCAATAACCAGCAAGAAAGAATGATGATGTTGCAGTTGCTATCGAAATTTAATACTTTTTATGGGTTTTTTTGTAGTTTTTTTTTTTTTTTTTTTTTTGTAGTTTTTGTAGGTTTTGTAGGTTCGTTTTTGACTCTATTGGTTGTTGATTTTCCGCTGGGCTTATTTACTTTAAGTCATATATGTGGCAGTTCTTGAAGATTTATTTCTGTTGGTGATGA
>JAGFPH010003270.1:89215-100061 GCA_018207615.1 Philaenus spumarius | reverse complement strand
GCGCGCAACTAGTTACATTTAGGTAACGGAGTCGGTAACTCGTTGCAATTTTTAGAAAAAAACTCTAAAAATAATAAATTCTTGTAGGAAAAATCTCAAAAAATATTACTTCCGGTCAAAAAATGTGCTTCCAGTTGTTGGATTTTTTTGGCTAACGAACTCGTCCAAGTGACGTAGACAACCACCATGTGTACCAAATTTGGACTAAATCGGACTTAAAATGCGGCCACTAGAGTGCGAACACATATACATAAATATATACATATATATATATATATATATATATGATTTTTAATGACACCCCAAAACATGTTCTGGGGACCATGATCGGTGCTCATTTGCTACTCTCGACCTTAGGTCTTACCATAAGGGTCACTGCATAGCTCATTTTCCCTATGGAAATTCGCTAAAAATTATGGCTTACTTTTACCATAAGATCTGTATCAATTAAGACTAAGCTAAAGGTTGCTTATATATTTCTTAAATTATTTAATGTTACTCTACTAAACATATTTATTATTTTAAAGTTTGCAAATTATGTAAACAATACCTAGAAAATGTTGTTTGGAATGGGAAAGATTGGAATTCACACCAGAACATGAAGTTTGTACTAGCGGTGGAATTGCTAATCTACAAACTTTTAGTGTGCTTAAAGTTTCAAAATGTAAAATACCAGGTAATTTTAATACGGTATTTGAAAGCAACAAATACGAGCATATTGTGCGTGCAGGACAGTGAGGTAACATCTGTTTAATTAAAATTTCAACTTGTTTATTAAAAAAAAATATGGTTTGAAGGAGTCAAATTAAATTTTTGACTAATTTGTTAACGCAATTATCCATTTATTTTTTCATTCCAATTTTTTACAACTGTACAAATCTAAATACTGTACAATTAAACGAATGTGACTATGTAATTAAAAAGTTATAATTTACAATAGGTACTTAATCCTAATAAGGGTTTTTTATTTAGCTATATAGGCCTATATTTAATGATAAGACATTTTTTGTTTGCACTATACCATGTTTTATAAGAACTATAAAAGTTTCAAGGGGAAATTGCTTTAATTTATTAATACAGTTTGAAAAAAAAAATAGTTTACGCTCAAGGTTAAATAATGTATGTATATATATGGCTACTACTTCTGTTAGTGGTACTTTGAAAACATGGAGACAAAACCATTGATTGCTTTTTTCCTTCAGTGGTTTTTGTTTTATTGTTATGGTAAGTACAATTTAAATAATAATTGAGCTATAAAAATGAAAATCTAATTCATATTATAGAGGATGAAATAAGTGCACTGAATTAATTTTAGCCTAAACATGAAAGATTCATATAAATTCTTAAAATATCCTTTAAATTTGTATTTCTTATAAAAAAAAAATGTGTGGATTGACTCTTTCATTCTTTTATCGGTTACTATTGTATATATTTTATTGAAGGTATTGAGTTTAAAGAAATCTTGTGGAAGTGATTTTTAATAAATATGTTACAGTAAAACTTCAAAGATGGGAAGCTGACACATTGCCTTGTCATTCGCCTGGAAAGAGAGCTTTGTTTATAGTTAGTTTATTTAAATACAAAATTACATTATTTATTTGTTTAGTTGATTTCTTATTTTTGTAAAATTAATGCGATAACATAAATTTATTGTTCCTTTGCATTTTTGTCATTCGGCCTACCTTCGTGTACATTTTGTTGCGTATTAATTACAAAGTTTCACTCTATGTTTCAGTTGGACTCTTTCAATCCGCGACAGCTCAGGATGTATTAGTTGGTACAACTGAAGGCACAGTTCGCGGTAGCACAGACTATGTAACTACCTATTTACTAACAAAAGACCGAGTCGTATCACAACCCTTCTACAAATTTCTAGGAATACCATACGCACAACCACCAGTTGGACCACTTCGTTTTAAGGTAATTTATTATTTAATGTTCATTGTTTTGGTGTCCAAGCCACTGCCTAATAATATATAGTAATAAAATAAAATATTACCTTTTTTTATACTCCGTCATGTGGCTTCTTCTTCGTCTTATTAATTAGACGCGTTTCGAGGTCGAAACCCCATCTTCAGTATTTCACTCAACAGTAGTTCGTCAAATATTAAATAAACACTTAAATAAAACAAAAAAAATTACACACATACAAGTTTTTACATTTATAAAAAGTCTGTAGGTGCACACCGTTTCGTGGTCCGCGGACTACTGGCATTTGCGAGGACAAGTTTAAAGGTTAAACAATTCATATTGGCTATTCGTATCTCATTGCGGTTTTAAATAATGAGTTTGATTGAAATGATATAGCTTGTCATTAAGAATGTAATCTGGTGTTTGTTTAAAAGCTTTGTATATCTCAAACTCTTCAATTGCGTTCAACATTGGTCCTTTTTTGTTGATATGGAGTGGTGTCATGTTGGATTCAAAGTTGGTATACGAATGTTTGCTATCAATCAAATGTTGCGCGAAACTCGACTTATTAGCGTACAGGCTACTTTTAGGCAAATGTTCTTTATATCGCTCCATGAATGATCTGCCTGTCTGTCCGATGTAAAAACATTTGCAGTCATTACACGCTATTACTGAATATTATTATTGGTGCGGTGCGTGACAATGATATTGTGCTTTTGGAGCGTATTCCTTAGAATGGAGGGCATATTCCAGATGCAATGAACAAGGTTTGGGACGAAAACTAGACTATCGACTCCTATGCTCACATTGAACACTTGTAGGAAAAACTGTTTAAGTTTCTCTTTATTTGATGTAGTATTTACAATTATTGTATTATAAGTTAAATTACTACAAAGCCTTAAAACACCCGGTATATATATATATATAAAGAAACAGAATAACAAAAATAAATATAAGCCAGAATTATACATAATAACAATATGCTATACATAGAATCTAATAAAACTAATGTACATCACGATTATGTAAGTATTACCATGTTACTTTCAATTTATTTCTCACACATCATTTTAATGTCACAAAATAATTAATGGACTTCATACAACTGTACTTAAAAAACTGGAAAACATGTACTCACAAACACAACAAAAAATCCTGTAAACAATACGTGTTGACCTATATCCGCATTGCGAGAGATTAACGTCCGCTATCACCTAAGAACATAGGTATTGTTTTATTTTCATCTTAAACATTGTAGACTTTGTGTTGTTTGTATAGTTGTGTTTTTGTTCCAGCCACCTCGACCACCATTGTCAAGGACTGGAGTAAGAAATGCTAAAGCTGCGGGTGAAGTGTGTTTTCAGAAGTCATTAGTTACAAGTACTATTACAGGCAGTGAAGACTGTTTGTACTTGAATATCTATACTCCAAAGGTAATGGTTTCAAAGTAGTGTCGTCAATTCATTCCAATTATAGGCTAAACTCATTACTATATCATGAATCATTTTAAATTAACATTTACCATTATAGGTTTTAATTTTTAAGTGAAATATACATTTTGTATTTAAACATACAAAATTAATGAAAGTTTGCTGAGTATATCCTAGTCAGACAACTTGTTGTAAGTGGCAGAGCTGAACACAGCTAGCATTGAGTTTGTGTATGTTTCATTCTTCCGCTAGCAAATATAGGACAGCTTCATAAAGTGATGTATGTGAGTATGTGTTATTAAACACAGCTTTCTCTCGCACATTCAAAATTAACGGATATGTTATTTTTCTAGTATTCATTTGCGAGCAACAAGTTGATGTGACAACCACCAGAGTGCAGGAACACTCGAGCAGGAACACAAATTAGGCGCGTACATGCTCCACAATAAAGAAGATTTTTTCGTCATAAATTTTTGAAATTTATTGAAATTACTTTTATTTAGTTAAAAGATAACTTAACTTCGAATGTGGTGAACTTTGTACGTTTTTTATATTTGCATTTTTGAATAAGAACAAAAATCGCAAACTTTGATTTTGAGTTAAGCCTAAGAACAAATTTAGTTAAAAACTAATTGATATCCACATTCGGACTGTCCTAACCTAAAATGACATATTCAGAATAATTTTCTGATCATTATTTATTACTCCCAGTATCTTGTGATGCGTTTAACATTGCTCTTATGGGAGTTAAAATTCAAGATAGACTCTGGGTCTGCCAAGCCTTAAGATGGTTTAATGTAGATGGTTTCATAAGTTCTTTCAAATGGTGAAATTGAAATCTTAAAATCTAAATCATTAAGATAAAAATATATGTTTTACTTTCCAAACATTGTACTTCTTTGTAGTGAATCCTCACTAAGACAGTACCAAATTATAATTTAATTGTGCCTTTACTATTTCAAGTTACCAACAGCTGGAGTGCCTTTGAAGGCTGTAATGTTTTGGATTCACGGTGGTGAATTTCAGTTTGGGGATGGAATCCAATTATATGGTCCTGATTATTTGGTCACTAAAGATGTAGTTGTTGTTACATTTAACTACAGATTAAACGTTTTAGGTGAGTGTATTTTACTATTTAATATTTTGTTATTGTATTTATAAAAACGTAGAATCTACCAAAATTATTCAAAAACCAGGACTCTACAGAATTAGTTAAACAATAAGGAAAAGCCCAGTACTTACTATTAAATCTGCCAATAAATTAAAAATCAATTGAAAATCGATGTATTAAGTTAAGAATAACATTATAGTCATAAAATTAAAATACTTAACAAAACTTACTTTTGTCTTGCAATATTCAGTGTAAATTCTGTTTTGATTTATAACATACATTGATTTTATCAGTATTTTTCACCAGCACTCAATCTCCCTTTGATAAATAAAGAAGGTTTAATAACATGCATGATGATTGGAAGTCCATGCATGACTTGTCAGTAATAATTTTGCCTCAACTCTCCAAATAGTTTTTTAGATAAACTGATTGAAACAAACTTACAAACTTTTCATTTTGTAGGATAATATAGGAGTAGCAGATTATATTCCATACTAAACCTATTTTTATTTTAATTGCTTTAATGTCTCGAATAGGATTCCTATCTCTGCAGAATAACCAAGCTTCAGGGAATTATGGGTTAAAGGATCAAGTCCAGGCACTCAAGTGGGTACAACAGAATATTGCAAACTTTGGAGGAGATCCTTTGAAAGTGACAATATTTGGAGAGAGCGCTGGTGGTGTATCTGTACACTATCACTTACTTTCTCCTCTTTCTAGAGGTTAGTAAAGTTTTGGTTTTATTACGGGTATGGATTTGTTTTCAAGTAAACAGATGTACAGGACTGACATATTTTTTTAATACAACAATAGTTTCATTAAAAGCCATAGAATTTGGTAATGTTTAGTGAAATACCTCAAAGAAACATTGCTTGTATAATCTTTTTGGGAGAGTAACATTCACTAAACCATCTCTTGCATACAAATTAGGAGTTCTTCTTATGCTTCCAGACAGTAAAACTTGATATATTTTAAGCTTAATAATAATTAGCCGAATTTTTGAAGAAAATAAGAGCTATTACACTCGACCCAACTTGACAACGGTTCATCGGAGGAGGGTAAAACTTTGTTTTTATCCGTTTCAGTCCATTTGGAGACGATACCCAAAATCCATTACTTTATATATATATATATATATATATGTTTTATTCCCGGATTGATAAGTGGTAGTAAATATGCTTCAAAATTGCTGATTTTTTGGTGAAAGGGTCCTAGTAGGATTCTTCAGATGCACTTTTTTTGTTTTTCGATCCGATTCAAAATGGCGGAGTTTTACCGCTTAATATATACCGATTAATCGTTTTTGGGTAGGGATTTAAGGGTATAATAAGTGTATGGGTTTTTCCCACCTTGATAAAATGGTAGTAAATATGCTTTAAAATAGGTGAAATTTTAGTGGAAGGGTCCTTGTAGGGTGTCCCAGACACTGATATTTTTATTTTTCGATTTTACACAAAATGGCGGCTTGTTTGATTCAAACCAAAATGGCAAAGTTAGAGCGAGGAAATTGCATTATTTCTCCCACTCCTAAGCCTGTGTGCAGTTTTTGAGCTATATCGTTCGAAAGGTAATTAAATTTACTACAATCCTGTGCAAAGGTATTTCAGGTACAGTCCCCGGAACAAGGAATAGTATTGATAAAAAGCTCCCGATAAGTGATTTTTTCACTATCAGTGTAAGGTTTTTGCGCAATTTCTCCCACTCATAAGCCCGTGTGCATTTTTAACTTATTGTTAGACGTTGCACATATTTTATTACTTAGGTTTATTCCAACCTCACAAAAATATTTATTTAAATATCCAGCTATACTTTCAGGTTTATCTATCCTAACATTTGCATCATCAATTAAATAATCAATTCCATTACTTTTTCAGATTTTTGCCCAGTTTTTGATTTATAATACTCCATAACTTTTTATTATTTGAGCTATTTTTTTCAATTAAATTTTCATCATTTTTACCTTTGCTGTAGCTATCACCTTATCTAAAATATTTACATATTGTTTATATTCAGATTTTAATTGTTCATTGGTAGGTTTCATCTTCCAAATTTTATATAGCTGTTCTTTAGTTAAACAGGAGGTAATAATGCCTCTGGTTAGCCTCCCTTTTCGAGGAATTTTTTTAGACTTAATTTTACTGCTATTACTATACTATGTAGCACTATAAGTGCAGTTCTTAATTTCATTTATTAATACAGTCAACTCCCGATTATCCGGGATAATTACCTGCAAGACACTCACGGATAATGTGAAATCCCGGTTAAAGCAATTCGTTATAGTATAGGGCACAAATACAAGGTATTATGCAAGAATTATAAACATAATGGATATACTGTACCTTTAATCACTTCTAAAACGTATAAAAAACTACAAACACTGCATTATTTAGATTGAAGTAGCAGTACAGCAATATATTATTAACAATGTTCAAACATGATTAAAATAGTCAGTCAGAGTTTTTTGTTTATTCGCGTTTGTTTCCTTTTTCAAAATTGTGGATCTTATTTTTCGTAACACGAGCTTGTCACATAAAAATGCATCACCTTGACTGTCTAAATAGTCAAGAAAGTCTTCGATGTAACTCAGAGCTGTGCCGTGTGTCACTTTCGGCTAGAGATGTTACGTCAATAACACAACTGCTACTTAGTAACTGCTACTCGTGATTGCAGTAGCATCAGTTTCGTGTTAGTCGTTATTCGTTTGCTACAAGGCCGCCCGTCCTCCTGTCACCCGAATTTTTTCACTTCTCGCCCCACCGGTTGATGATCCTGGTTGAGCCGCAACCCGTATAAACCAATCCCGTTTAATCGGGAGTTGACTGTAAATCTATAGCCATATTTAGATCAAAAAGCATAAATTCATCCCACTTAACTTTGTTAGCATTGTTTTTTAATTTTCTGTAGTTGATATTACAGAATGTATTTAATTCATCCTCATTTATATGTTCTTTAATAACAATAATAAGGGTAAAGTGTTCTGGAAACACAATACTTAGTCTGATAGGTTCAAAATTAAGGTTACTAGTTTTAACAAAAATGTTATCAATACAAGAACCTCCATTTTGTTCAATATATTTGTTAATTTATTAATCTTATATGATAATTAATACTACAATCAGCTTTATCGACATACAATTTATTAAAAGCCACAACAGATATGTTTCAAGAAAATCTGTTCAACAATTTGTCCAGTTACATTTACCTGTTGTCCATCGTGTGACTTTTTTATGTGTTTGTTTACGACACATTTCGAGTCATGTCTAGTCAAATTTATATCTATTTGTGTCTTGCATACTAATCCAGTGAGTTTTAATTTGCCTAGGTCTGTTTCAACAAGCCATTATCCAAAGTGGTTCAGCTTTTAGTAATTGGGCTTTTACTAAAAGGCCAAAATCAAATGCTTTCAACTTGGCTCAGTTTTTGGGACAAAACATAACTGATGAAAACGAATTGTACAATTTCTTTATGACACAACCGGCGTACACTTTAGCCGAAGCCGCTAGTCAGTTAAGAAGTCAAGGGGTAATTATTTATTTATATTTATTATAACATATTCTGTCTAAATTCTAGCTTACGTACAATTCATTTACAAATTATTTTGATACTTGTGTGCCTCTCTATGTTAGGATCTTAAGATTTTCTTAAGTTTTGTGTGAGGTTCATAACTAGGTATTTAGGATTAAACTCCTACAAGTTTGTACTGCAGTTTAGTATGATGCATTTATAGATACTGTACTCTTCTTCAACTTATGACTTAATTATTAAATTTCTAACTCAACTGGAAGATACTGCAGTGAGATTAGAATCAGACATTGGATTCTATTATTTTATCAATACCAAGACTTGAACATTTTATGATTCATTAGAAGGAACCAAGGCCGTAGCCAGGGGAGAAGGGGGTAGGGGGGTCACCCCCCCCCCCCTGAAATCCTTTACATGGATTTTAAAGCTTTTACGTTTTGATTGATTTTGGTGGAACTAGACGGGCTATAAGGTCTGCTATGCTCACGCAGTGCTCTGTGCAATGAAATTTCTCCCAATACGGGGGTTGGCGTGCAACGTACGCAATGCATTGTGTATAAAAAAATACTCCCAATATGGGGGTTCAATGCTCTGTGTATTGAAAATTCTCGCGGCGTCGTTTGTTTTTCCCGCGAGTTAGCTTTTCTGGTTCCTTGAATTTTCCTCTTCTTTTACGAATTCAAGTGTTGTTCGTACGACTTCGCGTTGTCACGCGAGGCCCGCACGTGCCTTTCTCGTTACGTTTTCCGGGAATGTCTTCCAGTTTTTCCACCTCGCGATTTTCTTTTCTTCTATTCTGTAGTCCTTTGCAAAATTATGTACCAGTCACCATTTTGTGAATTTTCCTTTGTTTTTCCTGGATTTATGGGACTTATAAAAGTTACGATTTTTATGTTTTTATTTAACTAATTTCCCGAAATTTATTTGATATACTGGGTTTTACATACATTATTATATTCTACTACTTTAACTTTAATTAATTATTATAATCTTTAAAAATTTAATTTTCTTATTTATCTTGACTCTAAGGTGTGAAAACTCTCACCCTTTTCCCTATAATAATATTTAAACTTTTCTTTGATTTTCCTACAAAACTTTCCTTTAAAAAATACTTGTTTTGATTAAATTTTACTTAACTTTATTTCTTTTATAATTACATGACAAATAAACTTGACGATTTTAACTAACTTCTATAATATTGAAAATTGGTTATTTTCTTATTCCAACTTTTCTTTTAGGTCTATTCGTTATTAAACCAAAAACGCCTTTCTTTCTGGCTTTTGAGAAAATTTGAAATTTTCCCTTAACTTTAGACTTGAATTACGTAAGCATTATTTAATATTACGATTTGGGAATTGCATGGCTGACACACCCGTGTTTAGCGTAATGTGTTTCCTTTAGAAAAACCCAAATACATAATATTCCTGGATCCTGGTATTCCCTAAGAAATCATTAATTAGAGGCTGAGTTATTTTTGCATCTCTGGACAAGTCAAAGTTCAACAGTCGCTTGCGTAGATAACGCCCAGCTCGCCCCAACTTGTTGAAGATTGCACTACATACGATCAAGATTCCATGTTGGCCTAGAAATATCGCCTTTTACAAAATTTTTGTAAAAATTGAAATTTCCGGAATTACACGGGTCCTGCCCGTTGTAACCTACAGTATACTCTAAATTTCAAAGTTTTAGTGTATTTTGTGATTAACCTTTAGTTTCATCAAGAGGTCAGGCTGGTTGCATCGAGCTAAGGAAAATAACTGTGTTTGGGGACGACTCATTTATACGTATTATATTATTAATAGTTGTAAGAAAGAAATATTTTTAATTATTTGGTTTTATTTGTAGCTTGAAAACGTAAGACGTTTATTCAATTATACTGTTTTCGTTCCATCTTTGGAAGATGAAAGTGATGGATCACCATTTCTTTCACAATTACCAACAGACGCTATGTCCGGAGGAAACTTTACTAAAGTGCCTTTGATGATTGGAACTCTAAACGCAGATGGGGTTTATGTATTTATAGGTTAGTATCACTACACTTACTTTATTTTTTCTAAAAATTGTAACTACATTTTTTTACTATATAAATTTTATTCTGCTGAAATTATCCGTTTCAAGATGGGGGTGGTTCAAACTTTTCAAAGTTGAATATCCAAAAAAACTGAAGATTTTTTGAAAAAATGTTAATATAAAAAAAATGTAGACAATTTTAAGACGAATCCAATGATGTATAAATTTGTATCATTGAGTCAAGGGTAACCGATAAAACACAATAATTCTGGCTTAAGTGGTTTTGTGTGATCACTGTAGAATGGTTGCAAGACACCCTGCATTAAAACCTTATAGTTAAAAAATAACTGAACATGAAATTGCTGTAAAGTTAAAAGAATCCTCTTAGACAAGCAAATTATTTAAAGTTCAGCACAATTACGGTTATTGGAAAACTTGTGGATCATGGCACTACTGATGAAATGAAACATATGCTAATATGTTTGTTTCAGAAACTCAACCCAACCCTTCCCTACCCTGACATAACTTTAAAAGATCTGATTTTTTAAAAAATCTACACAAAAATTACTTTATACAAAACTGTTTTGTATTGTGAAAGAGTGTTTCAGTAATCATTAGTGATGTACGTAAACAACACACTGGACTCAAGGCCGTAGAAAGGAAAACTTTCCGGTGGGGGGAGGGGTCAGGTCAGGACCGGGGATTTGAATTTAAACCCTTTTAACACGTTCAATGCTAAGGACGCACATGTGAGATTGACACTCAACACTATGAGAAGCGGCCGACGCACAGTGCATTGCGCGCCAACCCCCATATTGGGAGTATTTTCAATACACAATGCATTCCGTGCTTCGCACGCCAA
>JAGFPH010003270.1:63231-89205 GCA_018207615.1 Philaenus spumarius | reverse complement strand
TCAATACACAGAGCATTGTGTGCTTCGCACGCCAACCCCCGTATTGGTAGAATTTTCAATACACAAAGCATTTCGTGTTTTGTTAGAGTAAAATATTTTTGTTGAACCTTCATAGTGTTCTTATTTAATAGATAAGATCAAGCTCTCAAGCGAATAAGGCTGTAACCTACTGCATCCATGTGTATTGTACGTTGTAGTTTAATCAAGTAAATCTAAATATCAGTATGAATGCAATGCACAGTGATGTAAAATACAGTATATCTGTTGTGTTTTCTATTTTATAATTTAATATCCACTTTCTATACCTAGTATTAATTTTTACTACTGAATTTCGGGATTTTGAGGGGGTTTTGGTTCCTTAACCCCCCCCCCCTGGCTACGGCCTTGAGTGGACTGGAATATATAATGTTTGTCTGCATTTAGTTTATATTACAGCTACTTGTCAAACATGAAGGGAATCCAGTTGGTTGTGTGACTAACTATCATAAAGTCACATGGTCATAGCAACTATGTTGTTTCCATTGGGTGACAGTTCTGTAGCAGCATTTCAGCTTTCCAAGAGTAGTGACACAGTAATAAATACAAACTAAAATTAAACAAATTAAAATTAATTCATAGTTTTGACTAAAAAAAATTGCTTTTGGACCCCGGGCCCATGTTCACACCCTGTCAGCGGCCATGCTTATTTTCAATACATCACTATTTGCTGTCTACAGTTATTCTGACTGTTTCAGACATAAAACTAACCGATGAACAATTTCAAATATACAACACATTTTCCGATTGGGCTGTACCACCAAACTGGAGGATACAATCGGAAGCAGAACGAGGTCAGATAGGAGAAGTGGTTAAACTTTACCTCTTTAATGGGAATCCAGTTTCTTTTAATACAGTGAATGAATTGGTCAAGGTAAGTATATAAATATAAAGTCAATTTTTTGAATGTATGAAAGAATTCTTTTGTTTGTTTTCTTTTACAAAATAGAAATATTGTTCTCTCTTTCTTTACAAAAATACATACACAACTTATAGAGAGAAAACTTGACTAAAACTACAAACAAATAAAAGCTACCCCGAGGTTATAAACCTGTTAGGGGCTTTATTAGGTGCAAACTTATAGACGAATGCATATTAAATCTAAATTCAACTTAAAATATACATAAAAGGAAAAAAAAAAACATTATAACATTAATTTACATTGGCTAGAAGTTGGCAAGATCGCAGCTGACTGAAACCAGCAAAATAAACAATAAACTTACATATGGTAACAAAAAAATAACTAGCTTCCTATTTGAACTACTCCAAAACAACAAAACTTGCGATACCTCTCACACACACCCCCCCCCCTCCCCGTCCATACACACATACTAACACAACCTAACATAAAAGTCTGTAACCACATACACGCCCTCTCCTTCATCAACTCATGCACACAAATCTGTTTTCAACATTAACGCACACGCACATTATCAAATTAACACTTTAAAATACAGTTCAATATTCACTATTTAAATTAAATGCTCTCTTAATAACTGGGAAAATTTATTATTATTTTTACAGTTTTGAATGTTAAACGGTAAACAATTAAAAACATTTGGTGCTAGTTATGTGAAAAATTTCATAAATACAGTCAAATTTGGTTTAGGTACAAAAGTATTTAATTCATTGTGTAAAATGTGAGTTTTTGGTCGAGAACTACAATCACCACTACTTTCAGAAAAAAACATCTTAGTACTTTATACACATACAAATTTCTAAATGGAAGAATATCCAAACCTCTAAAAAGGAGCGTTGTATGCTCTCTTTTAAATTTGTTAGAGATGATGCGAACAAAATTTGTCTGCGGTATTGTTACAGGTTTTGCTGTCGTGTAGTAAGCGCCTCCCCAAATTGTAAGGCCATATTCAAATTTAGAGTTTATAAGGGAATAATAAATAGTCTTAAGTAATTTGCTATTGCTTACATATCTAAGCGTATACAAAATTCTAATATATTTTAATAATTTATCTCTTACGAAATAAACATGATGTCCCCAAGTGAGCCTAGCGTCAACAAACAATCCTAGATATTTAATTTGGTCCCCTTGCTCAATGGAAATGCATGGGCAATTTAATAGATTGCAATTTAATTCATGGAATTTGAAAGAATCAGGAAGAACACATTTTTTTTGAATATTAAAAATTACCATATAATTTACTGTAAACCACCATCGGAGGGCAGATACATCATTCTGCATATTAGACTTAAGTTCCTCCAATGTGTTTGTTGGATTTTAAGCCTGTTTTTATTACATTTTTAACCAGTCAAAGAAAAGGGCCAAGTTGTCGGGAATGGTATGTATCAAAATAATCAGATGTTCTACTATTAGTAAAAACTACAGTTAGTTGCCTGAAACGTCGCTAGATTACAGGAGATGCTACTTTCTGAGACACTGCAAGCAATGTTAATCATTACGAAAAGGGACCTCTGGTCACACCCATGTTATTTCTCCATAACGACAAGAGGTCCCTTTTCTCAGACCTGACATCTGTTGCTTGGGGATACCATTTTTCGATTATTTCTCGACGACAAACCACTTTACGATAATTTATTGTTAGCTTGTAAATAAGAAATTGGGCAAAAATAATCGATAAAAAACCAAAAGTCAATAGTTTTGGACCTTACTACTTATTTTGCCTTTACTGAATATTTTACTCTCCCTTTTCATTTTCTGCATCACATATTAAAGCTACTTACATAATTTTGGTTTTCTCCCACTCTTATGCACTTTGCTCTTTTATTTTGATGAAAACCACTCCACTTATTGACTTTTATTTTTATTTTCACTTCAACTAGTTAGATGGTTATTCTGTTTGCTGATTAAAAAATGTTGAAATTTTAAACTGGGGCATTTTTAAAGTTGTGGTCTTGATGTTACTCCCTCGACAGTTTTTGACAGCCGTCGTGTGCTCTCTAAAATTTCCCCACCACACTGTTTCACACATTTTAATTCTTCTTTGATTGGACTATTTGAATTTTATATTGTTCTGATTGGCTTTCCAGTTTTACATGTTTGGCAGTATTTATCGCGTGTCTGTACTAGTTGATTCACACAGAATAATGCATTATTGTATTTTTTGTGTTTTAAGTAATTCAAGCTGGTACAACCGTTGTAACTTCCTGTTGAAATAATATTAATCACAAAGCTAGTCTAGCCTGTTTCTATAGATTCATTTATTTTGAATTTATTTCAATTTTATATTATAAATTATTATTATTATTTTGTTGTTGCTGATGTTAAAATGTTAAAGACATGGGTATTGGTGTTTACTTACCAATATTTACAAGTTACTTGACTCTTAAGATTGACTAATAAATAAATCACCCTTGACAATTTTTTTTAACATAATCTATATGCACTACTAGGAGAGCATACTATCAATTTTGATACCAAGCAAAGTTACAACTTTTTCATATGCAGGCTTCTAACTATGTTTATATTTATTTTGTAAAGTGGCTAAGAGTTTTTGAGTTTTTTGAAGAAAAAATTGTCACAGATAATACTGGCGGATATATTATCAAGATTAAATCGATTGCATTATGATGCCTGTGGCATTGTTGAGATTGGAATGTAAGAGTTGAAATGGTGAAGGAGCAGACTTCAACAGGTCAAGCTTGAAACTGTAAACATCCCATGTTGCAACTTTAAGAAATAAATTGGAGTAAAAATAGTCAGAATATACTGCATAGTGGAGTATAAGAACAGTTTTACTCCACATCCTATTTCTTTATGCCTGGGTTGTTAACACTGTTTCCATAATTGTTATAACTGGATTTATCTTTAATCTACTTTGATTTAGTAGGCATGGTATTGTTTATTAATTCTTTATTGCAGTTTTACTCGGATTCATATTTTGTATTGGATACAGAAAAGTCAGTAGCAGGTTTCTTAAATCACTCCAATGCTCCAATATATCAATATGAAATGACATTTGAACCTTTAAGAAGTCCAGTTAAACTTTTGGCCAGTCGGAATCAAGTCCGACCGAACCCTTTTAGTGGTAAGTTTATATTAATTTTATAATTCTTTGCATTTAAATACATTTCACCAAAAACATTATCAATATGTTGACAAGAATACACCATGTAAGAATGGTGTAGAACGACCAAATTATCACTTTGCATTGCAATTGTTGGTGTCTTATCTGTGTGTGAATCTTTCCATATGAACTATGAAAAATGAATTTTTAAGAGGTGAAACTGTAGCCAGGATGTGCAATGGAATACTGAATTAGTATGCACGCACAACAACCGACCACCTTCTCGCGTGCACGAACATTTTCATGTCTTGAGGCCAGGACCAAGCATAGGCAATTTCCCTCTGCCTTATATATAATCCGGTCGGCAAAGAGGTGGACTGTACAATCCCTAAATTTATATTAACACAGGTTAAGTGGAGGATACCTTATTTACAAAGAGATAATATTTGTAGACATATAGATGAATATAAGCTGTCCTTCTGAATGTTAAGCCATTTGTACTCGTTTTATGTTGAATGACCTATATTTTCCAATATGGTGGTCAACTTTCGAATTTCTTATGAAACCGATATGTTTAGTAACATAGCATCACATCATCGATTAATCGATCGATGCCGATTGATCTATTCTCCGACCATTGCTATGCGGTATCTGTGCATTGTTCCAACCTCATCGTTCTTTAACACTCGTATGACTCTTATACTATGTTTCCATTTCTACTTCTCAACAAGTGACGCAATGCGTTCAGTATAATCAAATTTCAACACTTTTACGATTACGACCGGTATAACACTAAAATTAATTACTTAAATCGACGATAGTTCGAATGCAGTTTTGTGTCCTCAAGCAAACTACCTGTGTACTGGAGGTAAGCCTACAGCTATATACGATTGATAGTGACGACCGAAGGTACTTGGTAGAATTCCGTTATAATTAAAGGACAAACACAATTTTTTTGTAAGTTCTACAATTTTTTGTAAGTTTCTACAATTTTGCCCCCTTGATATTCCAATACGTCCCGTTGTTTCCTTTGTACAGTCCCCTTCTTATAATCTGGCTAAATTCACCAATACTTTTTTAAAGAATATTTCACAATTTCAACCTAAATATGGGCTAAAAAATTCATTAGAGTTAGTCAATAAGATTAAAGATATCAAAGTGCCTCTTAACGCAAAAATTGTATCGTTTGACGTTAAAAGCTTATTTACAAGTATTCCTGTCAAAGACTGTTTGTATAGTGTAGAAAAATTATTAGATCAAACTAAAGTGGACCCTTGTACATCTATAGAGTTAATGAATGTTATTAAAGTATGTCTTGATCAAAATTATTTTCAATTTCAAAACAAGGTGTTTGCTCAAATCGATGGTTTGGCAATGGGATCTCCCTTATCTCCCTTGCTAGCTGAGATTTTTATGGACAATTTTGAATCAACATTCTTTGACAGTAATAACCCATTCAAGTCTAACGTTAAGTATTGGTACAGATATGTAGATGATGTTTTATGTTTATTTGAAGGATCTGATCGCCAGCTTCAGTTATTGTTAAATTATTTAAATTCTATTAATGAGGCAATACAATTCACTATGGAAATAGGGCAACACAATCAAATAAATTTTCTTGACCTCACCATAAAAATTTACAATGGGAAACATAATTTCAGTATTTTTAGGAAACCTACGTTTACGGACAATACCATACATTCTTCATCTCAACATCCTTTTAATCATAAATTGTCCGCCTTCCATAGTATGTTGCATCGTCTCATTAACATTCCCATGTCTCATAATGACTTTGATTTAGAATTAAATTGCATAAAACATATTGCTATGAATAATGGTTATGATATTAAACTTATTGAAAAAATGTTGAAAACTAAATTAAATAACCAGGCTAAATCTCATATATTCCCAATAGATTCTAATAAAACCGAACCAAAATGGCGCAGAATCAACTACATTGGTAAGGTTAGTTATGCTGTTGGTAATCTTTTAGAAAAGAAAAATCACTGTAAACCAGCTTTTTATTGTAAAAACAATTTAGGTAAAATGTTAATTAATTGTAAAGACAAAATAGACAACATGAAAAAATGTGGTGTTTATAAGCTAACTTGTATCATCTGTAATGCAGCTTATGTAGGCCAAACAGGCCGTAGTTTTAAATGTAGGTTAAGTGAACATGAAAGAAGTTGGGGGTTGGGTCATAATGACTCTAGTTTCTCTAACCATCTAAAAAATCATTTAGTGTCAGATTTTTCCAATAACATTAACTTTAAGATTCTCCATGTCAATGATAAAAGTAGGAAATTAAATTCCTTGGAAATGTTAGAAACTAAGAGATTATTTTGTACAGATGCTAGCCTAGTACTTAACGATCAGGTAGAATTTTTGTCCAACTCGCCTCTACTAAACCCATTGTTAACCTTATGACCATACTCACCCCACGCCCCCTTCCACTATCTTTCCTTTTTCTTTGTTGTGAGTAACTGTTCTATGTTTTAAACACGTTTGTTTTCTAATATTCTTCAGTCTGTAAAACTGCCTCGTCAATGCCGTCACGGGCAAAACCTTGGTCGGCAAGACTCAATAAAAAATTGTAGAACTTACAAAAAAATTGTGTTTGTCCTTTAACTACAGCTATACTACGACACGCAATACAACTGGGTAAGTTGATACAGTTAATATTGTTACTACAATTCATCTTATTATTATAGAGTTCACTTCTAAGTTAAAAATCCAGCAAAAGTTAAAACATTGTATTTTAACCCTTTTCATTCGAGTGTTGGGGCAGCTCCGCACCCTACTAATCCGCACAAACTCCTATATCGGGCGAGCCCCGAACTCGATATGACAACGTTCTTTAATTGCATTTGAACGGACGTAGTTACTTTGATGATCGCTATTGTTAAAGTTTTAGATGTTCTGCTATCTGTGGATTTTTTTTAGAACCATTTGAGTTCAGTTTCTGTGGTAAATAAATCTTAGAAAATGTAATGTTTGCCGTCTTTGGCCGCTCTGTAAACAGCTGTCTGTTCTCGCTGTTGTTTGGTTACTACTTACACGCAGTGTTTTAGTGAGCTTACCCGTTGTTTATGTTTTGTTGTACTAGGTTATCGTGTGTAATTTCACAGTATATTTTTGAATATTGTTCTGTACAATAATGATTGTTATGAAATAAAATGAACGAAGACGACGGGAGTGGCGACGGAACTTTAGTTTCGAATCTGAATGATTCCAATATTACCAATAAGTTTTGAAAAAAGCTTTACTTACTAGTTTTGACCTAAATAATGCTGTTGCTAAGCAATAAAATAAATAGTTGAGGCAATTTTGTACAAGTTGGTGTCAAAACCAGGAAGCCACGATGGCCATGGTTGTTAAGGCGTGAAAGGTTTATCAATCGTCATGGCAACCATCAATGGAAAAATTCCAGGTTGATTCCGAATAATTTTCTAAATGGTTTCTTAACAGACATCATTGGCTGTGGTTCGGATTCCACGTAAAACTGTAGGTCCCGTCTTCATTAGCTTTAAAGTGCAAAACAGCAGGACGTTAAAAAAAAAGGTGTCAAAACTAATTTTTTACAAAAAACTTGTGTTTTAATTATCATTTTTTTATAATTTATTATTGTATCTAAAACATTTGTAAACCACTTAATTTTGTTTGTAAGGATATAGGCAATAAAAAACAAGCAACAAATATAGGTCTTCCCATTTCAAATTTGTCCAAAATTCTTGTTTTTTCCGGTTTTCTGTCACAAATTTCTATTTTATCAATAAATAAAAATTAAAAAAATATACTTGAAAATAAAAATATATGTTTTATTTCATACCAATCTATACTTTAGTCATAGAAGAAACTACACAAAAAATCACCCTTTTAGAACTGACAGAAATACTTTTTTTTTGGAGTAAACAAATTAAAGTGCAATATTTGCTCAAAATTAAATGGAGCTGATACCAACACTAGGTCCCCAGAAATTGGAGTGGAAAGGGTTAAAGTTATTTTAAGACTTTTTTGTTCTTGGTATTTTTTTTTATGCGACTATTTAAAAGTTAAAGGGGTATAAAGTTTTAAAAACACTCTATCTGACCGGAAGATATTTTTTTATGGAAACGTTTGGAACCAATGAAAACACTCTCAACACTAATAAAGCATTGTTTAGACAAACAAATAACTTTTTAAAACTATAATGCAGGGGAATTAAGTGACAAAACTACAGATTTGTCACACATGAAAAATTAAGTTGATAACAGATGTTCAATATCAGCTGTTCATTCTCATTGTTGTTTGTTGAAAGCAAATATCAGCTGATTCAGAACCCAGAATTCAGTAAAATCCAAAATCATCATAAATATAGGGTGTACCATAAAAAATTCAAAGTTGGGCTCCAATTTCTAATATAAAAACGTTAGAAACTGCACTTTAAAATGAGAAGTGAGAACTACAGTAGAACCCCTATTAACCGGTTTGGTCGGGACCGAGACTGGCCGGTTGATCCGAGGTTCCAGTAGTAAATAGATTTTTGTACAAAAATAACCTACATATTTCATAAATAAACAAGCAAATGAGACGTTATTGCAACTCATTGTATTGTATCTAAGCTTACATATATACGTCAACATACATCAACAAATTAAACATTTTAAACTTACATAAACTTTGAAAACTGAATTTACTTATATAATGTACTGTATCATTGTTTAAAAAAATCAGTTCTTTTTTTCTTTTTTTTTCACTTTCAAAGATTTCTTAAAGCCAAGTCGCTCCATTTTCGTACGTTCATCACGTCTAATGCCGTTGAATCTTTTTCCTGCTCAACATATTCCTCAATATGTTACAAATATTACATATTTTGCTCCCACAAAATTCAGTAAAGGTTCCGACAAAGCAACAGACAGACGAAGAAAATAAAACAAAGGATGCCGCTTTCTAAGAAAAAATACAGTTGCTGCGTAAGCAAGAGGGGAATCAAAACGACCGCCCTCACCCCCAAGTAAGGAAGTCACTCTGGCTCCGAACCCAGTCACAAGAGTGTTTCTTGCCTGACCTCTCCTGAGACAGCGTTACAACACTCCTGCAACCGCGTAACGGACAGAGACACTCCGCATGCATCACTGGGGTGAGCGTCAGCAGCATCTAGGGGCCATTCCCTAATGGCTGCAAGCAGCAATCTAAAACTCACTTAAATATAAAAGATGGCAAACAGGTTAGTATCAATAATGAATGGAGTCGCAGCCTGAAGAAACCTATGGCGGGTCGTCCAGGATAGCGGCAGGCCGGGGCCTACCATCTTCCGGGATGTCGAGTCTCCCGCAGATCTCAGCTATATGAGGATAGCCTGAGTTGCGTGCATCCTGAAACAGTTTAGTGGCACATCTTATAGCAAAAATTTCTAGGGTAGTGATACCAGCTGACCCTAGAATGGTAGAGTTCCTCACGTACCATGGCTGATGCGTGAGTCTGCGAAGAGCAGTAGTCTGGAGAGTTTCCAATTTTTTCCTGCTGGATTTGCTGGCAAGCGCCCACCAAGCGGTAGACGCGTACATTAGCACTGAGCGAACTATTAACAGAAAAATTGTTAATTTAGCTGTTTACGTTTTAAAGGTTGTCTAGTGTCTATGTTTCACTGTGTTGTTTAAAATTAGATTTATCATTTGTCAAAAATGTTCTCACCAGTTCACTTAAATAATTGGTTGTCTTTCAGAGCTGATGTGTGTTTAAATCTTGCCATTACCAAATCCTACTGTTTGAAGTATTTACTAGGGTGGAAACTGAGGAAATGACCTATGTACAGTAAACCAAGTGGTTTTCTTTATCCAGCGTACATTCAGTTCCAGAACACTGAGAACATAATAAATATGCACAAAGGTGAAACTTCTTTGTGGCTTTCTGAGCACTTCCACACAAAATCCCTTTGACAACATCTGCAACATTGTTTCTACATCAACCAATGCCTCAGACAAAAAGGTCGGTCTCTGGGAACTCTTCCCTGACTGTATTATCTACTACTTTATCCAAAGTACGGGCGATTAATAATTAAGTACTTACGCATCCGGATATTTCCGACAAAACAAGGTAGAAGAATTGGCAAAATAATGTTCAACTATGAAAACTTGTTGCTCTTGTGAAAAGATGTTTGCCCAGCAACAAACAGTTGTACTGCAGGTCTCGTAGCCCTCTAGTCTCTAATCCATGTCGTTTGTACAATATTTGGAAAGACCTAAAAAATACACGAATACTTAAATTTAAAAACACAAATTTCTTTTCGTATTAGTTTTATTAAATAATTTGACCATAACATTGTATATAACTTACACCTTGTTTGAATAACATCAATTATTTTTTGAATTACAGGAGCTGCCCATTCTGATGATGTGTCATTGATTTTCCGACCATATTTAGTAGAATTTATACCATTCTTATATGAAGAACAAATTGCGTCTCAAAAAGTGTCTAGGATGTGGACAAATTTTGCCAAAACAGGGTATGTTTCTGTATTGCTCTATTTTTGATTACAGCGAAATTAATTTTAAGTAAAGCTGCTATTGGTAACATATATATATGAGATTTCAGAATGATCCTGAATTGGATTTGTTAAATGTTTTTATTGAACTATTACAAACGGACATAGTGTATTAAGTAACAATATATTCACTCTGCGTTGGCACTTACTCCAGAAACTGCAAAACACAGCTAACCCACTAAAAGCTCTATTCACTACACCAGTTCAAATAGTTTCACCCTCTTTACTTAGCAGACAAACTAAATCTTTGCTGTCCAAAAGCTATTGTGTAACTTTTCTTATATTTCCATTCCAAGATTCTTGTGCAAGTCATGAGCTGAGTTTTTATTTTTTATATTTATAGCATAAATGAGTAGAAATTATGTTTGTTTTTTTAATATTCAAACCTTTCCATGTAATAATCATTAATATTTTAAAGCACTTAGCACATAGGTTTGAAAGTTTCCTTTTTTTCCATAGGTGCTTTTTTTCACGAATGCACATGTGAGTTCAACTTTTATTGTTGTATTACCTATAGTTTTCTTTCCAGATGTGTACAGAATTCAACAGAATCAACATAAGGGTGTCCAACTCACTCATTGTAAGTTTACACTTTGCACTTTGGTACATTTTCTCTTACGAGATGGACCAGGTTTGCCACTATCACACGTATTGACGTTATTACAACAATAAACACTTCATTTCAAAACGAAGTAAATAGACTTTTGGACAGGCCTATTAAGGAAATTGATAACGTAAACTTGGTGGGGGATGTTTTACGCAATAACCATCAATCGAGTCCTCAGTTAACCAGTGTTAGGCGCTCTGAGATGTTTAGGCGTAGGACTTAGTTTTTTGTTTACAATCTAAACAAAAGACGCGTAGTGTTTACAATCTTCACGAAACGTCGTGTGTAATTTAAAAATATCGTCCATAGTACTGTGTGTGTTTTTGTGTTTGTATTGTGCGTGTTATTATGTTGGTGGAATACATTCCTAATATTTATAAATATAATCGAGCTTGACTCGTAAGAAATATTATTTCTAAAAGTAAAAATTAAAATACAGAACGTAGTTCTCACAAAAATATGTTTCAACGTCAAAGTTATCATCTTCAGTGACACATCTTCTTTTACAATTTAGTATTTTTGTGAGAATTGTTTTCTGTATGTTTACTTTTAAAAATTCATAATGTTGTTTTTAAATTTGGACTACGGCACTTGGACAATGTATTTTTCAATCTCAAGGTGGGTGAAATCCATTATATATTTTTAAATATCATATACCGTACGTAAGATGTCTTTCAAGATAAAAACCAATAGAAATCTACATCTCTTATGTCCGCCAAAATTAGTGCTCTTAACTAGCTGTTTAAAAAATATAGTTTTAAATTTATGAAGTAATATCAGGAAAAGTTCAACTCTTAAATAACAATTCGTTTTTCCCCAGCTTTATTCAGAAATCAATAAATTGCAACCATTAGCAATGTGGTATTCTCAAACAATACTTTTATTACAAATAGGCTCCGGTTGATTCGGGCTCTTATCCCGTGGAATGCAAAGAATGTAAAGGTTTATCAAGTATCAATAAAATGTGTGATTCGAGCTAACTTTACTTGAGGTTATGTTTATATTTTCTAACAAAAACAATATGCTTTTCTTTTCAGAAATCCAAATTATGAAGATTTAGGAGTAACTTGGAAACCATTACAGAACAACAACCGAAGTTATTTAGATATTGGATCTACATTCAGTATAAAGAGTGGAAAAGTTCAACAGGAAAGGCTGCAGTTCTGGGAAGATCTCTGCAAGACCACTTCTACGGACTATAACTGTGAATTTTGATAATTTTGTTTGATATTTTCATAAGCTATCTAAGCAACATGTTTGTTGAGAAAATAGCAACCATATTAACATCTATTGTTATTTTATTTATTTAGGGTAACAATTATTGAGATTCTGTTATTGGAATGTATATAAAATAACTTAAGTCCTTCACAGAATATAATTATTGTATACATCTATACCTTTACAGTTTATACAGTTAGTGTACCAGGGAAACTGAATAACATGGATACCAGGATATGTTTCAACTAATAGTTTTTTTAAATTAAAGTAAATCTTGCATACCCTTCTGTAAAAAATAAACTAGAATGTTGACACTTCTACTTAATAACATTTAACTTTTGTGTGACCCTCTCAACCCAAGTATCCAAAAAGATTACTCAGAGGCGCCGACTTGTGAAAATCATTGCGGGGCCCGATTGGTGAAATAATTCTACGCCCTAATGGCTAATACTTTCAACCCAAATATCCAAGCAGTATTCACAAGGCAGTTTAAATATGAAACTAAGAAAAATATTGAAAATCAAACAGTATATAAATAATTGCGTTAGTGAATCATTATTTGGCTAACAAACTAAACAACATGTAAAAAGTTTGTGGAAGAGCTTAATTTACAAAGCAAGTAAAGTTCAGTTTTTTTATCACCTTATTTGAAATTCTTGACTGCAATACTATTAAAAATATTAATGGTAAAAATAGTTTATTTTCACTAATTACCATTGTTATGGTTTTCAAAATTATTTGAATGTACTAAATCTGCATCTATGATATGTAAGAATTGCTTGTGAAACGTTCACAAGGCCATCACTAAGGTGTTTGACCTACACTTTCATGTTTAACCCTCCGTCGCTCGCGCGGGCATCTGTAACACCGTAGCCCGCGTGCGGAGTCTTACTCCGCAGTATTAATTTTTCGATTTTACTTCTTGTTGAAGTTATTTATATTATTTGTTTACATTCGCATGTCTATGCCAAGGTTATGTGTCCACTATATCATTATTTAACAGTAACGTCTTTATTGTTGAATATATTTTTAAGCTCAGAACAAATTATTATTTTTGTTTTACGTACATAAATTTTTTAAACCTTTAGACTATCTTTTATGTATTACAACGATTATTATTTAGTTTATAGAACAGGTACATACAGGTAAGGAAATAAAAATTTAACTAATTTTAAATCATTTTAGGTATGTATTGAATTAAAACATGATAATATATGAATATGAGTACATAATATATAAAAAAAAGTTAAGTTGAAAGTGTAACAATATCAATTGACTAATAGGGATATTTACAAAGTTAGTTGATCATAGTCTTAGTGCCTTACTCAAGATCGGAGTCATTATCTTCAATGACTTGCATTTTTACATCACACTCTGCACACACATGTGAAACAATATGCCCCATGCAGACGTACTTCTTGCAACCCTTTGCAAGTAAACTGAGTTGGCCTGTTCTTTTTCCTGTCGCAGAAACCACAACGCAAATGCTTTCTTTCTTCTTGTTCCGGTCTTTGTAACGCCTCGGCTCTGGCTGAAAAGATATTAATAAGATTTTGCACAAGCGAAGTCGAATTGTTGTTTGGATGTTTGTTTCAGTGGCTCTCATCCTGATGTAGCCTTGAAGGAGTTCCTCAGCGAGTATTTTCAGAAACTTGTTCCTTTCCAAAGCTGAATCTGTGTTACATTTGAAAACTTGATGTTATAAATTAAAATAATAATGTAAAACTTATTAACTTACCTATTATATCAATCAGATTCTTGAAGGCACACTAGGTCTAGCCAAACTCCGGAACAATGCAAGCAGTAGAGACCGCGCGTGGAGCGATACTCCGCAGTTTTTTTCTGTTAAAGCCGCAATATCAGCCAGGCAACTATTGATCGATAATAAGTGGTCCAACAGCTTTAGTTATGTGGAGGAGGAAGCTAGAAGGACGCTGAACGGCAAAGAACGCTTACGAACTTCAAAAAACTAAAATTCCCTCGTTGCGGAGTTTCACTCCGTGGCGTGAGCGACGGAGGTTTAATAACAATGTGAAGTTTGTTAATATTTATTACTAATTCATAGAGTAAAGGACTATTTAGACTCAATACTGGCGTGACAGTGTCGTAACCGACACCGTGCTTCAACAGGCGAATTAAACAAATTCTTTTAGGTATTTTAGGTTGGGCTGTTTCCACTCTACCAGCGCTGTACCTTGACAGTGCAGTCAGTGCTCTCACTGTGGCCCTACAGTGGAAGTCAGATTAGTCCTCGCCGATATTTTATTCTACCATACTTCCGTGTTCCTACGATACTTTTCTTTTCTGTAACGAAAAACTCATCGAATTGGTGCGCTTGTATCCTGTGCTATACGATTTGGCAAACCCAAGGTACTTGGATACTGAATTTAAAAACACTATTTCAAATAAAATAGAAGAGGAAATGAAAACATCTGGTAAGTAAAAACTAATTTATGTTAGTAATTTTTTTAGAGCAGATTATAGTTTATTAAACTAATGTTCAGCTTATAAAAAAAATTATGCCTGCATTAATTTAATGTAATTACAGAATGCTCGTGGATGAAGAGGAAAGAGCTCAATCTACCCAATTTTAAACCCCAGCCTTCATCTGCTTTAGGAAGTATCCATCAGTTTATGAATATGGATCAAATCAAAAGTGTAGTGATACAAGGCAACCGACAACATCAGTAAAGCAGTATTTCAAAGATTTTGGACAAGAATAAAAGTAAAAATTTAATGTTTTGTTCGACCAATTTATTGATAATTACAACTTTTTGAAAATAATCTTTTAAACTTAATACCCATTTGTAATTAATTTAATTTTTTTAACCAAATAAAAATTTTGTGGTTTAATGGTTTTTGTAGCAGAGGGCTTAAAATTGGTGCAAATATTATTGTGACTAGGGGAGACCCCTGCGTGCTCCGCACACCAACCCCCCACCCCCCAACTCCCTGTTGGAACCCGTTGTATAGTCAGCAAGGCTCAGGTCTACACTTTAATAAAAACCTAACCTAAAAATTGATTTAAAATTTGAAATAAACTGTCAATGAAAATATTAGAGACTACAGCTGATTACTGAATCAACAATAAACATTACAAATCAGACCAAAAACACACCAACAATAACATAACCCAAATCAAATCATCTGTTGACATTTGAGTAAGTTTAAAGTAAACAACTTATTTATTTGAAACTAAATTAGTTTATCAGCTGTTTAAAATCAAATTACAGTATTTCCTATTTAGCCTAGTTGTAGCATAGGCTACTGATGCATTTTTAAAACTCGGAATAAAACTAAAATAAAAGTGTAAATCAATTATTTAGCTTCACAGTGACTTAGAACTGGAAATTATCTTTTAAATAAAAAAAGAATCATCAAAATTGGTTAAGTATTAACTTCAGGAAGTGAGTGAACTAAAATCAGGAATTTTTTTTAATATATAGATTGCTAAATTTGTATTCAAAAGAAGTTAATATTTTAAGTAGAGGAATTTAGGTTTTGCTGCAATGAGCAAAATTTTTTAATCACCTTTAAGAGTTCATGTTAACAAACACAAATTTAAAAGTTTACATTTTAAAGAAGGTCACTGGAGAAGGTAAATTATAAGCTTATCAGTATTACTCACAAACCTAATCTATATTGAAAATGAAATAATAGTTAATGAACTATTTATGCGTAACAATATACAAAATATCTGAAAATAAAAGCCGTTTGATTTGTGTTTTCTTTCAAACAAGTTCTTTTGGAAAATAGATCGATAGATCACATAATTTTTCAATTATTTTAAGTATTGTCTTTAAATGTCATTTGTAAATGTGCTTTGCATGTATGTTATTTTAGTCTAAGGACACACATTAAACCAGTGCAAGATAAAACAACTTTAAAGAGGTTTGTCAGTGCCCGAATTAAAGGCAAAATGTTGTAACAATAATTAGAGAAAACAGAGAATGACACGAACAGTACCCCTAACAAATTATTAGGTAACTTATTTAGTTAATATAAGGATTTCTTAACCAATCCAACAAGGCAATCAATTAAAATTTTTCATTTCAACATTATAATTTTCCTCTTACATCATTTTACTTTCTCACTATACTATAGTATAGAGAAAGTATAGTGATCGCAAAAAAAATCTATGTTGAGATTTTTGTGGAAATATCCGTTTTGAGACCCCCTGAGTCCAAAAAAGTGGTTTTTACAAAATGTCTGTCTGTATGTATGTATGTCTGTATGTGTACAAAGCTAGAGCGAAAATTATTCGATCGATTTCAAACAAATTTGCACCAGACATGTCAAGTAGGCCTGTATAGATGCACGAAAAACGGTTTTGAACAATTTTATAAACCAACCCCCATTTTGGTAAAAAAACCACCCAAAAAATCAGTTATTTTTTAAAATAAAAAAACGGCTTTAACGATTTTGATAAAATTTGGCTTATTTGTAGCCTTTAATGTACCCTACCATATGCAAAAAACCGCATCTTTCTAAAAATTCTCGTTTAGCTAATAATAATAATAACTGATTTTGGAGGGTTTTTTGGCCATAAAGGGGGTTGTTTTTCAAAAATTTTCAAAACCTTTTTTCGTACATCTATACAGGCCTAATTGACGTGTTTTGTGCAAATTTGTTCGAAATTGATCTAATAGTTTTCTCTCTATCTAATAATAATAATATTTATTAGTTAATCTCCTGCCCCTCCTACAATTATGAAGTCACAGTAAATCTGTTTAATAATTTAAATATATTATGTTATTGAGAAAGTATGTGTCAGTTTCTGGTACCGTTTATTTGACATAAATTTAATATGTTAAACATTTATCTTAAATATAATCTTAACAAGAATTTACAACTAATATTCATTAATTTAAATTTAGAAACCAGTATCATTGACATTTTAAATTATTTCCATTTTAAAAACATAGCCTATTTTAGTCGTATAATAAATAGACTAACAATAGTACTGTTACAAACTGGTTACAAATGTTTTCAATGTACTGACCATAGATTAAAGAATTTTAGTCTATTTTTTGCAAAGCTTTTCAAGATGACGTTTATTTTAATATATATAAATAAAATATATTATTTTTACTAGAGAATTATATATACATATTTATAAGCAAATTCAAAACGTAAGGATGACGAATTAGTTTCATCAGTGCTTGAAAAAAATAAAACCAAAAACTAATAGGACTGTAAATGGTATGTATAGAATCAATCCTATCCACGAAATAAATTTAAACACTGTACATTGTATTGTACAAAAAGTCTTCAATGCCATAATATATTATATAATATTGCTTGATTGTCTTCAACCAAATTGAAGGCCTTGTTACAACACAAAGTACCTACCTCTTTGTTCATTGTTAGAGACGTTAAGCTGCTAAGAAAGTTTGAAAATCATGGGATCCTTTGTTTAGTTGTTATTTTGCCAACAACATTCCAAATTTTGGAACTATTTAGTGTATGTCTTAGATGTAAACGCCGACAACACTCATGATACATAATATACAGTAATTGTATCCATTATTTCTTTGTTTTTTTAGGGATGTAACACTTACAACTGAAAATGCCAGTTTACCTCACAGGTAGGCCAAGTTCTGTACGATATTTTACTTAAGATAAAAATCATCTTTACGAATTTAGTGCTACATTTAAAGTATTCTACTAGTTGATAGATGTGTTTTCTTTAATGGAATTGTACATCTAAATTTAATTGAATTATTAAATGGTTGGTTTTGAAAACACTATTAGACTTAACATTACCCATTATGCATAAACCGCCATTAATTTAAAAACAATCATGGCAGGCATACTACCCAATGTAAACGTAAACATCCTAAACCGAGTTTGTTTGGCGTTTCCCTCTTGGTATTATTATCTCTGGCGTTTCCTAACAACATATTGTGTGACTGTGTGTGGAATTGTGGATCTTAATTCAGTATGTTTTTACTTGTAGCACTATATATTACAGAAAACAGTGTGTTTTTATTTATAACACTCAGATTCGTTAATTCAGTACTGTAGCTCTGTGTTTGGGTAATTCATTAATTTATTTATTTAACGTTACTTTCTAAAAGGGAAAAGCCCTGTTGACAATGGATGCATTTCTTGTTCCTACTTTCTTAAAATTAGTGTTTAGCCTATTTAATGAGAACTATTACGGTACGTTTTAACTAAGCATGTACTTACTTGTACATAGTTAGTTAGTTCTGACCCTCATCATTAGTGTGTACCATAAACCTACAGTTAACTGCCAAATATTTTTCTTAGGCTTTGCTTTCCTAAAAATAGTGTTTTGGGATGATTACATTTAATTTAAATAGCATAGCCTAATTCATTACCAGTGACTTAAATTCTTGTGTAGAAGTGTCCTGACAATAATTAGTGTGTATCCTAAACTTAGAGTACTAGGCTACCAGTACCAAATATCTTGTATATAGGCTTTGTTTACTCTGCTAGGACAGGTTAGATATAAATAGTAATTAAATTGGGCCTTTTCTGTTATATCCCTGCATTTACAAACTATTTTATAAAACTATTTTCTATTCACAAACTATTTTCTATAGAATGAGGATTAATCGGGAATGTCCAATTAACTATTTATAACTAATACTCCATAACATATAAGGAAGGAAGTTTCCAGTTTTTGTTGATATTAGATAAGGGTTATCGCAAATGCGTAACTTTACTATTCGACTCTAGCCTAATATTTTTGCAGACAACGACGTTTTACATTTTACTGTTAAATGTTGAATACAGGTAAACATACTGTGACTAAATAGGTTAGGTTAGAACCTTTTAGGTATTTTTTTAATTTATTATTTTTGCATTTCTGTTGCCATAGGCCTAGAGTCGAATAGTAAAGTTGCGCATGTTTAAAAATTTTTTATTATTTTTTTCCCCAACAATTATACGTTTAAATGGTGAGTAAAAATATTATATTTCACATTTGTAGTTCTATCCCGATTAATCCTCATTTTATAGAAAATAGTTTGTAAATGCGGTGATATAACAGAAAAGACCCATTAAATTTAACCTACATACTTGCAAAGAATAGTTGACTTAGGTTACTACTGTCTCGCTGTCATTTAAGTTTTGGTTTTGCCGGCCTAGCTAGCAGTTATATTTGTTTGCAACACAATTCTTGTACTTCATTAGGAAATAAAATACTTAATTACTAAAATACAATGGTGTAGCCTACAATTCTTATTTAGAAGCTTGAGCCAACAGAATGATAGTTGATTACCATGGGCTAGTGGATGATTAGCCTATCAATAGTGAACTTGAACTAAAATAGGCTATTGAAATGTAGAGTGTGTATTGTTTTGTTATTGAAGAGGTGAATGAGGTCGGTTGATAATTTTGGAGGTTTCAATTTGAGAGAGAGCATGAAGATCTGATGTGAAGTAATAAAAGTGTTTAAAGTTAACTTACCAAATTGGCTGGAGATGTGTTGGTTTGATTTTCTGCAATAATGGATAGTGTTTGACTTACAGGTAGGGTAATAAGTTGTTTCTTCTGAAATCTTTGTGTAGGTTTATGTATTTTATGTTCATAAAGTATCTAACTAATCCCATTTTTCTTCCTCTTTTCTCCAACAGTGCTTTTCTTTATATTTCTATTCTACCATAACAAGCCTCTACTACTATCATAAATCAACATTTAATTAGCCTAGCTTAGTATAATGAACTAAGGTTGGCAGCACTACTCTCTTTCCTAAAAAAAGTCGAAGACTGCTAAGGCATCAATAGAGAGGCATGTTGTGAACTTAAGCATTAAATTTGTATGCTTCTAATGAATATTCTCACCAGAACTCTAAATAATAATTTTACAAATTGTAGGCTTACTAGAAAAATGTCTGTATTCAACTACCTTCAAATGGGGCTACTATGAACATGGGGGCTACTTTGAACAAAACCTGGAAAATGTTTCTCGCAAATTTTTGAAGTCTTTAAAATTGTTTTTTTAATAATCTTAATATATTAAATTATAGTTCAGATTGTGTATATTTAGAAAACAATAGTTATTTAGTTTTTAAAAAAAATTTTAACTCATAAAAAAATAAAAATAAAAATCACGATTTTTTGTCCTTTTTTTTTGGTCTCAAAATTGTGCCTGTGGAGCCAAGGTTATGACTCCAAATAGGTAAAAAGTACATTACAACTAAAGTTTCATCAATTATCTACTTGAAAACTAATTTTCTTGAATTTAATTTAATTTCTAGATTTATTTTTTATTTTTTGAAAATTGCATGTTTTTTGCTAGGAAAATGGGGTTACTTTGAACAGCTGATTTTAGTGGGGCTTCTTTGAACACATTATGATTTCATTGTTATCTAACCTCTTAAATGTGTGACATGTTTCATTTCAGGTGATTTATTAGGTACTAATCTGATAATTTAATACTTTTAGAAGTGACAAATAAGATACAAAATAGTGATTTAAAGTGAAGAGATCAAGTGTGATTTCAAAAATAGTGAAGATTTAAAGTGAATAATTGTGAATTTGAAAGAAAGAATTTTGTTCTAATTATACTGTCTTGTGTGTTGAGGTTATGTTCCAATAACAAACATGGTACGTACATATAAGAGAAAAATTGATGCCCGAAGTTATCGAAACTATTCTGATGAGAAATTAAAAGAAGCTATAAAGTTCATTGCAAATGGTGAGTTGAAATTTCGAGATGCTTCTACTAAATACAAAATCAGTATTGGAACCTTGGTAAAGTATGTACGTCAATACAAATTGTTAAAAAACTTTCTACCTGTGCCTGCTTTACACCATAATGAGGACCAGGTTGTTTCTAACCAAGATAATTTAGAAAATTATCAAGAACCCGCTTTAGAACCTAAGATAAAAAGACACAAGCCATGGCACCCTACAATTTTAAAAGAAAAAGATGAAGTAGTGATAATTGACAGCTTATTGCTTTTGAGTGAATGGGGATTCCCACAAAGTGTTTTACAACTACGCCAAAATGTAAAAGCCTACCTTGATGCAAGAGGATTAACAGTAAACAAATTCAAGGACAACCTGCCTGGACGGGATTGGGCATTAGCCTTTCTGAAAAGGCACAAACATATTATATCACAACGTATGTGCCAAAATATCAAACAAAATAGAGCTAAAACAACAAGGGAAGATATTCAGGAATACTTCTTAAACTTAAAGGAACAATTATCAAACATTCCTGCTAGTCATATTTTAAATTATGACGAGACAAATTTTGTCAACGATCCGAAAAGCAAAAAACTAATATTTAAAACGAAAACCAAACGTCCAGAAAGAATACTAAATTCAACCAAAACTTCTTTTTCCCTAATGTTTGCTATAACTGGCAACGGTTTATGTCTTCCTCCATATGTCGTCTACAAGGCCGAAGCAATGTGGAATACGTGGACAGAAGGTGGGCCTAAAGGTTGTCGCTATAATAGAACTACAAGCGGGTGGTTTGACGCTGCTACCTTTAAAGATTGGTTTAGTACGATTGTGATACCATTTGCTAGGAAATTACCACCAGGTCCAAAAGTAGTTATTGGTGATAACCTGTCTTCCCATTTTTCTGTGGATGTTCTAAGTAAATGCACTGAAAATGATATCAAGTTTATTTGTTTACCTGCCAATACTACACATCTGACACAGCCTCTTGACGTGGCTGTATATGGACCGATGAAAAAAATATGGCGTTCCGTCCTAGAAGACTGGCGTCTTGGACCAGGAAGAAATGTTGAAAGTCTTCCGAAAGAGATTTTCCCAAAACTTCTCTCCAAACTAATGGCAGCTATGGTGCCTACATTGGAAAAAAACATAAAATCTGGGTTTCGGGCATGTGGAATTAGTCCTCTAGACCCAGACGAAGTTCTCAAACGTTTACCTTCAATCTTACCAGTATTAAGTCAAGAAGCAAGCGTAATACAAACATCGGCAAACATTCCTGAGGGAACAGCAGGAACAAGCACCAGCATCAGAAATATGAGTATGCCTACCGCAATTCCATCAACAAGTACAAATAGTCCCTGTATTCTGTCTAGCAGTACTTGTTCCAGTACACAAAATATTGTGTCTCCTAGCCCTAGAAAGATGCAAGCAATGGGTAATGTAATGATACATTTGTTGCAAGATATACGTAATGCACCAAAACAAAAGTCATTCAAGAGAAAAAAAATCAATGTACCCGCCGGACGCAGTGTGTCAATTGATGATATTGGGGAAGACATTACTATAAACCCTACCTGTAATGTTAATGAAAAGGCTAAATTTAAAAAACTCCTCAAGAAGCCCAAAGAATGCAAAAAATCTTTATTTGCTGATGACTCAACAACAGAGGAAGAGTGCGAAGACATATGTGATGACGACTCTGTAATGGCTGCATCATTCGATTGGTCAGGATCAGAACCAGAACAAGATACCATGGATGAACTGAAAGTAAGCCAATGGGTAGTTGTGCAGTATTGCTTAAAAAAAAGTAAGAAACATTATGTAGGTCAGATAGTAGATAGGGAAAGCTGTGATTGGAAAGTGAAGTTTACACGCCATAATAACGGAGCACTTTACTGGCCTGAGAAGGAAGATTGTGATGTTGTCGATTCAAATGACATTATCAAGGTCCTACCAGAGCCCACAATTAACAACAGAGGTGTTATTAGGTTTAAGGGCCTCTCTTTTGATGGACTAAATATCCAGTAGACGAAGAAGGAAGAAAATGTGCAATTGTAAATACGTGTAAATACTAGATTTTTGAAGTTTAAGAAAAAAATATTATGTTTCTTTAAAAAAATTTAAAACTATTTCCAGTGAAAAATATAGACTTTTTCCATTATAAATATACTCAGAACATTTAAAACAGTGTAGTTTTTACTGTGCTATATAGGATAACAACGTTCATGTAAAAATCAGGTACGTACATTAGAAAAACCATTTTATTATGGTTAATTAATTCCAATAACTAAAATAAAATTATACAAAAATGTTCATTGAAACCCCCTCTTTTCAACAGTGTATCAAACAATACCCTACAAATAATAGATTTCATTCTACAGTGGTTTTAGTTTATTGTTCAAAGTAGCCCCATTTATGGGGCTACTTTGAACAGTCACATATATATTTTTTTCAAGTTGTTGGCATTATGTTAAAAATGTGGCAACCATACAAATTTATAGTGCACTTATGTCCCATGGTTTAAAAAATAAAAAAATAGGCCTACTTATATTTATCAAGAAAATATTCACTATAATACGTTTTTTCTGTATCAAAGTAGCCCCATTTGACGGTACTCATATTAATTATGTAGCCTACCGGTACTGCATTTAACTAATTCTTTGCACCCTTTTTATTAAATTTTTTTATCATAATTTCAGAATGAATATAGTGGATAATATCGGGGGATCTGATTGGTTACCGTATTGCAGCTGAAGTCTCGGCTGTTACAAGTACAAAATGACAAACCTATATTATTATATGTTGGAAACATAAAACAGAAGGTTATGTAACTTGCTATAGAAGAGTTTTTCCACACATTTTAAGGTAAGTTATTTTTAATTACAAATATAATTGTTATATTTTATATAATGAAGTTTTGTCCTAAACTATACAAATTGATATAATAAAATCCAGGAATGACGTTAATTCAGGGCTTTTTAACGATGTTGAAAACTTTTTTGTGCCCTATTCTTTACTTTACATTCATTTATAATATTAATGGTCCTATTCAGGGTACACACTGAAAGGGAATTCCTGAAAAATATTTTTTCTCCTGGAAAGGGAGAATTATTCATATTAAGTTTCAAGTTACACCCAGGAATTTTAAAGGGTTTTTAAAATGCCATAAATTACATTTACTTATATGAATTGAAATTATGCTTAAAATAAGCTCTGAATTATTCTGATTAACAATTTATAAATTACAGTTTGTATTTGGGTATTTGTTTAACCCTAGAGCTAGTAGCATTATTTTTCCATGATCTACGGTAGTTATAGTTGCGGGCAGCCTAACTCTGAACCAGGAAAAGGTTAGGGTTCTCGGCCCACCAGACCCTAATTATTATTGACGCTTGTTTGCACTTAATGAAAACAAGTTCTAGGTGCCTAATATCAAAAAGTCAATTAAATTATTGTCCAAAATTATCATATTACGTTTTGTATTTAAATTTCGATTATTTTTATACTAAATTTGATGTAAATCGGCCAATTTTGACCAACTTGTAGGTTTTCTTTTTAAAACTAACTTTGAATGAACAGTGGAACTAAAATACAATTCATATAAAAGCGTGAGCATATGTAGGGACAAAAAATACTCTATGTATTTGTTCTGGTTATCAAGCAATACAAAATTATTGCAATCATACATAGAGTATTTTTTGTCCCTCCATATTAATATGTTCACGTTTTTATATGAATTTATCTGTATGTATACAAAGCTAGAGAAAAAACTATTCGATCGATTTCAAACAAATTTGCACCAGACATGTCAATTAGGCCTGTATAGATACACAATAAACGGTTTTGAAAAACAACCCCCTTGTTGGAAAAAAAACCCCAAAAAATCTGTTATTATTTTTTTTATAAAAAAACCACTCCAACGATTTTGATAAAATTTGGCTTATTTGTAGCCTTTAATGTTTAGCTAATAATAATAATAATAATAACTGATTTTTGGGTGTTTTTTTGGCCATAAAGGGGGTTGTTTTTCAAACTTTTCAAAACCTTTCTTCAAGCATCTATACAGCCCTAATTGACGTGTTTGGTGCAAATTTGTTCGAAATCGATCGAATAGTTTTCTCTCTAGATAATAATAATATTTATTAGTTAATCTCCTACTTTAATAAATCACCTCTAATACCCCACCTACAATTATAAAGTCACAGTGAATCTGTTTAATAATTTAAATATGTTTGTGAGAAAGTATGTGCCAGTTCCTGGCACCGTTTATTTTATTTGCTTTTTCAAAAATTATTATTGCCATGTATATCTGATCCTTTTTTTTATCTGTGTGGACCAAACAAGAGCATTTGTTATGTGAAAGATGCTGGATAATAGCATAATTAATTTAAATGGCATAGTTATTAAAAGTTTCGATTGTCTTTGGTTTTTATAATATTTTTTTATAAACTTAAAATGAATGAGTAACTTAAAGTGAAATAAATCAATAATCAAATAAACTACATAACTTAGAACATTTACCACTTCAAAAGTGAACAACCGATTATTTATTTGTCATAAATTAATAAACAGTCTACTTATTTCAAATCAATTATCTTTTTATAGCTAAACGAATTTGTTTTAAACAATTCAGGAAATCAATCATTTTTAGCCACGGATCAATTATTATAATTAATATTAATTCAGGAAATATACATTCTCTTTTTATTAAACTTACCCCCGTGCTTTGTGTAATCTGAAAAACTTGCAGTCATGCCACAACTAAGACCGCGTAATATTCTTATGTTGACTCACACCTCAGATATGGTGTAGATATTCTGTAGAGTCTATACACATTTCTCATGTTAGAATAATTTGTAATTTGAAGTACAGAGATTCATGTAGAGATATATTTTTAAAAAAATCATCAAATTTTAAACCCTGCTAATTTTGAATGAACTCGGACTT
>JAGFPH010003270.1:0-25374 GCA_018207615.1 Philaenus spumarius | reverse complement strand
AGCACTTTGAATACCTTCTAATGTAAGTTACTAAGAGTTTCAAATAAGGGCTTGTGGTATTGGGATGACGCCGTTGAAGTTATATTTTTAACTAGATGCTCTGCCCCTGTACGCTTTGCGTCTTAACCCCGCCTCGGCCTTCGGCCTCATGTGGCTGCTTCGCTTCGCTCGCAGTTGGAAAATTCGCTAAAGAATCTCGTTAATCTTTGGCTTGTTTGTACATAGGTGACCGAGCATAAATCAGCTGTTTTATTTCACAGCTGACTCAAATTCATTAAACATTATCTCCATAAGATTAACATGGGAAATTTGAAGGATTGTGTGCCGGAGCTTCTTCTTGGATGAATAGCGACTGAACGGATGATTGGATCTTAAATCTGATGGAAAATCGTTTGAAATTTAATTTTCTACAACTTTTGTATTTAACATTTTTTTTTATCTCTTACCGTTTTCTTACTAAACGCGCTTCAAAGTAAAAAAAATAAATAATTGAAAAAAAAAATCCTTAAAATATCTTTCCTGCCCAAAAGGTGCTTCCAAAATTAAAAATGTTGACTTTTAGCAATTTTTCTGAAAGTTTCAGGTCGAGGGGAGTACGATTACGGGAAGTGCCTCATAGTTTATGTCAGTGAATCGGTCTAGCTTTAAAGATTTTGGGCGGAGCCTAACTTCTCGGATGAATAGTGGTTAAACGGACGATTTGATCTAGAATCTAAGGAAAATTTCTTGTTTGAAATTTAATTTTCTACAACCTTTGTGTTTAACATTTTTTGCTATCTCTTACAGTTTTCTTAAAAAACGCGTTCAAAGTGAAAAAATCTAAAAAATCTTTCCCGCGCAAAAGATGCTTCCAAAATTAGAAAATGTTAAATTTTGGCAATTTTCCCACAAGTTTCTCGTCGAGAGCTTTAATTCAAGTATAAGTTTGAGGGGAGTACGATTACGGGAAGTGCCTAATAATTAATGTCAGTTAATCAGTGTTACCATCTAGCTTTATATAAGTAGAAGATTTGCTTATTGCATAAAATAGGTGTATCTTTAGTATTTTTTATAATATCTGTGTCACCTACTCAAATACAGACTATAAATATGTAAGCAAAGGGACATTCATAGTAATTATTGCTGTTACCTGATTTTACTCAGGTTTTTTTTTGCTAAGTAGACATTTTATAAATACCATTTATTTGTTTGTCTCCTTGTTTAGGGCTTCCAACTGTGAGTGTGAATAGCATTGTCACTGTAATGACTCAACTTGCAATCAACTTTGCATGTGCCGACGCATCTTCTATTTCTGGATTATCACATTTTCCTCACAAGACTCTGAAAATACCAAGGACACATTACATTGCTACTTAATATACAGATACATTGTTATGTTGCTGAAGCGCACATGATATAAAATCAGGCTTAAGGCCGGTCCAGACGCTACATTTTGCACAACCTTTTGTCTGCACAGTTCAACACGTTGTAGGTAAGATGTTGCGCGTAGACAGGAAAACTGTGCAGTTTTGAAGACGGCGCGAAGACGGTACAGTTGCAGCGATAACTGAGCTACAGAGCATAGATATCATTGAACAGTGCGGACAAGTCGGCGCATGTAGACGGTAGCTCCGCTTTCCGATTCATTTTGTTCCTCTGCTTCTTTGTATGTGTGTGTTACTTTGAGCGACAATGGCCGACCTTCGGCAATGTTCTCGGGAGTTTCTTACAGAATTTATTACATTATACGAAAGTTTCCCATGCATTTGGCGTGTCAAATCTAAGGAGTATAGTGACAGGGATAAAAAGGGGCAGGCTTATGAGAGTATTATCATACAAGTATTTTCTCTTACGATATGCGGTGTCACTAATTCCAATTAATAAGTATACGTGTGTGTCTATATCCATTCTCAAGTAGTTCCGCAAATCATTAGGTTCATCACGTAATTCACCCAGTAATCTAATATGGGAAAAGTGCTGCCTTTTTAGAAGCCACTTCCGCGACCTCTTTGAATGCCTCTTTGTCTGAGACGTTCCAATCTTTTATTTTTCTTGACAAGACAGCATGCCAAAGTTGACCAGAGTAGTACCCCTCCCCAAGACAATGCCACTAAAACTGTGCAAAATATACAGATATGTCTGCACCATGTAGACGCTCTAAAAATTGCAACGTTTTCATTCCGTCTTAAGTCTGCGCAAACAAAAGGTTGTGCAAAACGTAGCATCTGGACCGGCCTTTAGTGTTTGGTTTAACAAAATAGTTTTAGTAGGATTACTAAAGTTTATTAAGTAATATTTAAACTCTTTACTTGAGTTTACAGTTGTTTTTAATCTCACACACACACAGATGGAATAAAGTTTAAAGTGACATCATCCAGTGTTCTTGGAAAAAGGTTTAAGATGTTTAAAAGGAACCCAGCATAAATATGTTGATAATATGTTGTAAGGAACAAAAAACTATTCATGATTGTTTTCATACAATTTTAATTAATCATTTTAACTTTATTTGCACTTTAGTGTATGCATGCTTTTTAAAAAGTTTCTAAATATGTTTATAAAATATTTGTTGTTGTCAAATATATGAATGTATGTATGTACTTCAAAGGGCAGGACCGGTGTAATTCCGGAAATTAAAATTTTTACAAGAATTTTGTAAAAAGCAATATTTCTAGGCCAACATGGAATCTTGATCTTATGTAGTGCAACCTTCAACAAGTTGGGACGAGCGGGGCATTATCTACGGAAGCGACTGTTGAACCCTGACTTGTCCAGAAATGCAAAAAGAACTTAGCCTCTAATTAATGCTTTCTTAGGGAATACCGGGATCTAGAAATATTATGTATTTGGGTTTTGCTAAAGGAAACACATTATGCTAAACACGGGTGTGTCAGCCATGCAATTCCCAAATCGTAATATTAAATAATGCTTACATAATTCAAGTCTAAAGTTAAGGGAAAATTCTAAATTTTCTCAAAAGCCAGAAAGAAAGGTGTTTTTGGTTTAATAAAGAATAGACTTAGAAGAAAGGTGGAATAAGAAAATAACGAATAAAGTAGTAGAGTAGAATAAAGTATGTAAAACCCAGTATACCAAATAAATTTCGAGAAATTAGTTAAATAAAAAAACAGAAAAAACGTAACTTTTATAAGTCTCATAACTTCAGGAAAAACAAAGGAAAATTCACAAAATGGCGGCTAGTACATAATTTTGCAAAGGACTACAGAATAGAAGAAAAGAAAATCACGAGTTGGAAAAACTGGAAAACGTAACGAGAAAGGCACGTGCGGGCCTCGCGCGAGAACGCGAAGTCGTACGAACACCACTCGAATTCGTAAAAGAAGAGGAAAATTCAAGGAACCAGAAAAGCTCACTCGCGGGAAAATCTAATGACGCCGAGAGGAGTTAAAGACAATAGAAGGAGAATAATAGTGGTTTTACAGCGATAACAGGCTAGATTGCGCGCGGAATTAACGGCCAATCAGAAACGAGATATGGTAATGCCAACTTAATAGTGAAGTTCATTAACGAAAACAATAGAATTAAAGTAGATAAAAAGTACAACAGAATAATAAAAATAAACTGGATAATTTATGGAAAATTAAGGGAAACTATCTGGAGAAGAAAAATCCCGGAAAAATCAAAATTAAAGAACAAGAAAAACGTAGTGTATGTTACTTAAGGTTGGTAACAGATATAGTGGAAATGGACACTATATAAGCGCAGGGCACGATGTCCTGGGACTCATTATTAAAACTCTTTTATTAATATTCATACATTAGCAAAGTTGTACTCGTCACGCTGGACTGTACTCTCTTAGATAAATTGGACTTAGAAAATTTTACTACGTTTAACATAAATGGAAAATTAATATCAGTTATAAATTATCAGTTTTTACTACAAGTTAATACAGTTCACTAGTGAGAGAAGTTGCGATGTTCGTCATTGAATATTAATCAAATAATATTGAAACTACAAGGACTTCAATAAAGTAGTAAATCGACTTCATTATTGGAACTTCAGGAAGTAGACTGGCGAGCCTATAGGACATGAAGTGTCAACAACGCTGGAACAGAACGAGCGAATCCCGGACACCAGGAAGACATCTCTAACCATCAATCACCTGTAATTCAGCCAAGTACAACTTTAAAATCAACACGACTACAAGATCACAGCACGTTGTACAACTGCAATAGACTTCAGGAACGAGAGCAACTCAACCCTGCTAGCCAACATGCAGCATCCAAACAATATCAGCACCGTTAAAGACGGCCAACTTAAGCGTCGCTAAAAGGTCTGTGAAAAGCGTACTTACGATACTGTCCCCTATAAATTTGCCTGATTAGCTTCGTACAATTTACTAAATAAACTAGGTAGGATTATAAATAGATTGTTTTCTTGGTGTAAATTTTAAAATAAAAGTCGTAATTAATAAATTGTATTAAAATTAGTTAAATTCAAGTAATAAAATAAATTGAATAATTAAATTTCATAAACGAATAAAATAAAATAAAGATAATTAATTTAAATAATTAAAATCGATTAAAATGATAAATTTGTTCTGTCTTTATTAATTAATTAAGAAGAATTAAAATTTAATTTAATTGGTTAAAAATTGTATTCGTTGGGCAGCTACCAACAAAGAGAGAGTATTTTGATTTATGTTTTTTAATGTTGAATAAATTGTTAATTATTATTTTACAGTATAAACAAGTTTTAGTTTTCACTTACCTATTGTTTGCATATTCCATTACCATAGTTCTTAGTGTTTTAATTATAATCAAAGTGTTGCATTATCAAAATATCCAAAGCACAAATAAAGTTATTTACAAGGTCAGCTCCACTGTTCTCATTACCTTGAGGTGGATAATAAGTAAAATTAATTTCATGTGTTCTAAACTGAGCTTAATTACTGGAAGGTTAATTTTGAGTAAATTTTTGGTCGAAATATTTAGACAACTAAATATTAGACAACCAGTTGTATCACCTAGGCCAGACAAAAAAGATAGCCTATTTCTTCCAGTAGGTGATATTAACTTATTCTGCAGCTATTATAGAGCAAAAGTGTTACAGAAAAATTCCCTCGCAAAAATTCCCTCTATTATAGCACGTTGTAGTAAATTTATTTTTTACTCGGAATGTAGCCTATATGTATTCAGGTGGTTGTCTGGTCCCGTAGTGTCGGATATATCAAGATTATAATGTACTTACAGATCAAAATATGTACTAAATTATTGCGTAGAGAACACCCTTGGTTACCACAAGTTAAATTTTGAATTTGGTAATTACACAAAATAAGTGGATCCTAATGGCATTATTTGAGATTCTTGGCCCTCTAATATATTTACATATCAAAATAAGTAATAATTGAAAGCATAGGCAGAACTTACTTGTGGCGACATCGAGATAAATTTTGATTTTGCTATTTGCTTAATAGCCTATAAGTGCATTCTAGAGTGATTTTCATTATTTTTGACCCTGTAACGTATGCAATTCCCATGCATACATTATAGAAAGTATAATTTTAAATAAGTCAATAATTTATTGAAAACCTATAAAAGGTTAGACGCAGACAAAATTTATTGAAAAGTAAAACAATATTTAATTGCAGACAAATACATTTAAATTTAAAACAGAAAAGTTAGTTGCATGAACCAATCAGGAATAATGTGAGCTTGTGATTAAAAACTTCAGAAACTTACAAACTCCCACCACTGAGAAACCTTCAGATAACATGTGATTCTGCCAAGGATTGCCAGACCGGCAATTATGTAAATAATTTAATTGTCGTCATTTAATTTAAAGTTGTAATTTGTCGAGCGTATTATTATAAAGAAAATCACCAGTCTGGATGGACGTGGTTTGCTGTGTTATTATTATTTTCATAGTGGTGGTTGGTACATCGTCATTATTTCGTCGGAGTTTAACATTCTGCTTAAAATCATCAAACTGTATGGACGTGGTTTGAATCGTTTATTATTATTTGCAATAATGGGTACTTGCAATGTCTTAAGTACCAGATATATTAATGTTCTACCTACTATGCAGAACACTTAATCATGTTGTGAGCACGTTTATACAGTTAATTAATTTTAAATCACTTTAACTTATTTCAGACAAAAAGATTCTTTTGACACTAATCACAGTCAACTGTTTGAAACTTGCAATTGCAATTAAATTTTTTTTACTTTTACGTTATTATAATTTGTAAGAAAATATTGAGGAACATCCTGAAACATCTACCAGGCGACAGTCCCAGCAGTTGGTGATATCTAGGAGGTCTTTGCAAAGGGTTTTACACCTTTTCCCTATAAGATGCAATTGGTACATGAGTTAAAACAAAATGATCCTCTAAGTCGCATTGAATATGCTCCGTGTTTTCAAGAATTGTTCCAAGATCAAAACGAGTTTATTCACAACCTCGTAATTAGCGATGAGGCCCATTTTCACCTAAATGGTCACGTCAATAAACAAAACTGTAGGATATGGGGCACCGAAAATCCAAGAGTAATTGTAAACATCAAATGTATCCGGTTAGGTGCACAGTACTTGTGGTGTAACAGCAAAAAGGATCATTGGACCATACTTTTTTGAAAACGATGAAGGACAAACTGGTTAATGTCGCTGGAACTTAACTACAGCATATAATTACAGGACAATAATTAACATTTTTTTTAAACCAGAAGCGGAGAACAATCGAGAGTTGTGGTTCTATAAAAACTCACACAACCTGTAAAACTATGGCTCTCTTGAAGAAAAAATTTGGCAGTCGAATAATATTGTGATTTTCAAATTTCAACTGGCCACTGCGTTCAAACTGATTTAAAGGCACCAGATTTTTTTTATAGGGCTGATAAACCAAGAGCCGTACAACACCGAAAGGAAAATATTCAAGACGAAGCAAGGGAGGGCAAACGAATACTAATTAACTGTGAATTGTGCAGCAATTAATTTTAAATAAATAAATTCAATAGAAAACAAATACAAACATATCATATCAAAAGATATTCATATCAAAATTCTGTAGGACATTTTACGATTCTTATACTAAAAATACAGATATAAAAAAAAGAGTTAACTGTACATATACATACAGTAAACTGTATTGCAGTAAGCAATGTGTGTAGAAACAGAAACAAAGTACTCACTTTAATGTTTAGTTGAACTAGTCCATAGCTAACATCCTCCTAGGGAATGGTTTCACCGTAGCTTTCTTTGTCCCTTCTTGAACTGTTGCCTGCATGGAATAATGTTATCATAGGCAACAACATAGATGACTGTATCAAACACTTGCATGCCTACAACCAAGCAGAAACACTGCAATACAAATATACAAAAGACTACACTTTAATTGATGATTGTCCAGTTGTTCTTCAACATCAAAAACTTCTTTGTACATTGAACGTAACTGTGATAATACAACTTAAAAAAAAAAAATAATAATAATAAACACATGTAAATCTAAGAGTGCTTATGCTTATTTGGTTGAAATGTGTTAGTTTTTAAACTTAGTACGGTACAAGAACTGGGAGCATTTTATATAAATTTACATTCAAAATGGAACAGTTAAACATTTTTATTACTTGAAATTATCACATATATTATTTCTCAAGGCTATTTTTTTGTCGGTACGCCATAACTTCCTTTATACATCATCAAATTACATGAATGAGGCATCATTTTAAAGCTTCCCTTAACCGCTACACCGAAAAAATATACAAAATACAATTATACGAAAAAATAAAAAAAAATAAAGAAATAACAATAATCCGAAACTAACATTGATGTAAGATCAAGTAAGTTGTAGGGATATATTCCTGGCGTTGGCAAAACTGATGGTAACAATACCCAGCTGGAGAGCTGCCGTTACGCCACTACATTGCTATTTTTAATTAATATACGCACTATACGATACTAAATATACGGTGTGTACTTTAATTAAGTGGGATTTAAGTAAGTTAGAATGCGAATGCTTCGCACGGGTCAGCTAGTTTGTAATATTTTTATTTTGCATTTAAAATTACATTAAAAAAACTAAAACCTATTGGCACATTAAATTTGAATGTTTTTGTAGTGCACAAGAAATCTCCACAAGCACTCTCCTTTATTTAGTCGGCCGAGGTTAGTCCTCTCCACCACCTAACCCCATTATACAGACATTATAGTTACAATACATACATTATACTATTTAAACAAACAATAATAATCAGCATAAATAAAAATTAACATCAAACTAAAATAAAGAACATTGAACAATTTAAAATAACAAACTAAATATAATAATTAACAAACATTATACTTAAATGATCATTAAACTGAAATTACCTTTTAAAACACAAATATGTAATTTTAAAACAGATTCCACAAAAAGTAAGATAAGCAATAAACTAATAATAATAATAAAATAACTATCCCATCACACTCCAAGGCAAGGACACTTGATCCATTTTACTCAACAAGAAAGTCTTACGTAATTTAGAAAACTGGACACGACTTCAGATTTAATTACTTCCGGAAGTTCCACAACATGTGGACACAGTAAAGAATTTATTAAACATGACGGTTCTATTTAGCGGTAAGACAAGCAAGGTAAACCTCTTTGCACTTATATCGGAGGTGGAAAAAAACTTTTCAGTCAAATAACAAGGCACTCCTGGAATGAAAAGTAATTAAAATATGATAGGATGGCAGATAGTTAAGTTTTGAGATACTTTTAAGGAGTTAATGAACAATGCAAACTAAAAATAAATCGTATGCAGCAATTCTGTGCCCGCTGCAATTTATTTTCCAGAACTACAGATAAGTCATTGACTATGGTGTCACATAGTTAGTCCCAACACTTTATCATAGTAGTCCGAAAAGTCGTTGTCAAACTGAATTCTAGGAAACGTCGTCATATCTGTTTTATTAAGTAAGTAGTCGATAATATCTTACAATGATCGGTTTTAGCTCATGATTTGTTGACCTATCATTACCAACACTGATTTCTTCCAGAAAGATTAAGGGTGGATATGATTTGTAATATAATTATGGTTCGAAATTATCTTTAAGATATTTTTTAATAAATAAATACTTTAACTCTGTTATTCATTTTATTACTTTTATATGACATCAGACGGCCTCGAAAGAAAATTTTTAGGTGATGTTTTTAGCACGTTGGAATTAGAACAAATTGGGCCTGATTTAACAATTTATTTTGTCAAAAAAAATAAGGTAAACTTGGCAAAGATGTATAAATTCTAATAGTCAATTTTTTAATATAGGCCTGGCTCATTTCTGAAACATAGCATTGAGGTTATGTTAATCCTGCAATAATTTTTACTATATTTAGGCCTGATTTCAAAGCTTTAGTTGACAGATGATAGTAGAACTAGGACTAAAATCGTAATGAAAGCCTCTCACGTTTCTAAAGCATGTATTTGAGGTTATAATTAATCTTGTAATTACTGTTAATATATTTAATCCTGGTTTCATAATTTTGCAAACCAAGCCTGGAGTGCCTATATACAAACAAGCCAAAGATTAACGAGATTCTTTAGCGAATTTTCCAACTGTGAACGAAGCGAAGCAGCCATCTAAGGCCGAGGTGGGGTTGGGATGCGAAGCGTCCAGGGGCAGAGCCCCTAGTTTTGAATAATATGTAATACGTTAATTACTTACTATATGTAAGAAAATCAAGTCATCAAGTTTTCAGACAAGAAAAATGCTATTAACAAGTCTACCATTTATTTATAGTAAAATTAAATAGGGATAAAATGTACACACTTCCTTCCCATACTCCCGTAGAGGTACCAACCTGTGAGCAAGAAAATGCTCTGGATCTAACCGTCCACTCCGTAATTCATCTAGAAGCCAATTTGGATTGTTTGACCGCGTAAAAACAAGGTAATTAACCTACTGCATAATTTTTGTACGCCCCTAAAAGTACCGTCAGCAGATGACTTCAATGCTTGCGTATGGAATGCGGCCGCTATTGGCTAGAGCAGCTTTGTCCCCAAGCCTCGCCAATAGTAGCGTGGTTGTCATAGTGACGGCAGCCCCTACCACTAGTTAGTTAGTGCTGTGGTGGGAGAACTCTTTCCCGCACCCCGCTGCCCTCTCGCAATCATTCTAGTCATCTGCTTACAGTATAGTAATGTGTATTTACTCTAAGTCTGCGTTTGGTCTAAACCTAGCCGTTGAATAATAATTGTTGTTCATTCAATGTATATTATTTTTTTTAATTTGGTACTCAGTAGCTGTTGAAATTAATATTAGATACCTGATTGCTGAAACGCCAATTTGATGTTGGAAAATCTGAAGGTTGATATCCATCTCTAATATTAGAAAACTTCTCCAGTCGCCTCCACTCATACTGCTCAGTAGAAGACCTTGCCTCACATAGTATGTTTTATTGTTGCTAAATGCTGGAGCACTCTTGTCTAATATAAAGAAGCACCTGGAAAAGTCATTTAATTTGAGAGAGATTTACATAATTTATTTGTATAAGATATTAATTTTCAGTATAATTGGTAATGGTTGGTGTGTAAGAAAATCAAATCATAAAGTTTTGAGATGAGACAAATGCTATTACATAACAAGTCTACCATTTATTTATAGTAAAATTAACTAGAGGGGTAAAATGTATTAGTGTTGGGAGATTCCGGAATCAAATTCTCAGTGAATCTGATTATCAAAATACTCGGAATGTTTTGACTATTTCTGAACGCATCCGAATAGCAAGTTTGGTATCATCCTGTTACCTGTTATGGAAGCGAAAGTCCGAGTTCATTCAAAATTAGCAGGGTTTAAAATTTGATGATTTAAAAAAAATATATCTCTACATGAATCTCTGTACTTCAAATTACAAATTATTCTAACATGAGAAATGTTTATAGTCTCTACAGAATATCTATACCATATCTGAGGTGTGAGTTAACATAAGAATATTACGCGGTTTTAGTTGTGGTATGACTGCAAGTTTTTCAGATTACACAAAGCACGGGGGTAAGTTTAATAAAAAGAGAATGTATATTTCCTGAATTGTTTAAAACAAATTCGTTTACCTATAAAAAGATAATTGATTTGAAATAAGTAGACTGTTTATTACAAATAAATAATTGGTTGTTCACTTTTGAAGTGGTAAATGTTCTAAGTTATGTAGTTTATTTGATTATTGATTTATTTCACTTTAAGTTACTCATTCATTTTAAGTTTATAAAAAAAATATTATAAAAATTAAAGACAATCAAAATTTTTAATAACTATGCCATTTAAATTAATTATGCTATTATCCAGCATCTTTCACATAACAAATGCTCTCGTTTGGTCCACACAGATAAAAAAAAGGATCAGATATGCATGGCAATAATAATTTTTGAAAAAGCAAATAAAATAAACGGTACCAGAAACTGGCACATACTTTCTCACAAACATATTTAAATTATTAAACAGATTCACTGTGACTTCATTATTGTAGGTGGGGTATTAGAGGTGATTTATTAAAGTAGGAGATTAACTAATAAATATTATTATTATTATTATTATCTAGAGAGAAAACTATTTGATCGATTTCGAACAAATTTGCACCAAACACGTCAATTAGGGCTGTATAGATGCTTGAAGAAAGGTTTTGAAAAGTTTGAAAAACAACCCCCTTTATGGCCAAAAAAACACCCAAAAATCAGTTATTATTATTATTATTAGCTAAACATTAAAGGCTACAAATAAGCCAAATTTTATCAAAATCGTTAGAGTCGTTTTTTTATAAAAAAATAATAACAGATTTTTTGGGGTTTTTTGCCAAAAAGGGGGTTGTTTTTCAAAACCGTTTATCGTGTATCTATACAGGCCTAATTGACATGTCTGGTGCAAATTTGTTTGAAATCGATCGAATAGTTTTTTCTCTAGCTTTGTATACATACAGATAAATTCATATAAAAACGTGAACATATTAATATGGAGGGACAAAAAATACTCTATGTATGATTGCAATAATTTTGTATTGCTTGATAACCAGAACAAATACATAGAGTATTTTTTGTCCCTACATATGCTCACGCTTTTATATGAATTGTATTTTAGTTCCACTGTTAATTCAAAGTTAGTTTTCAACAAAAAAAAAACTACAAGTTGGTCAAAATTGGCCGATTTACATCAAATTTAGTATAAAAATAATCGAAATTTAAATACAAAATGTAATATGATAATTTTGGACAATAATTTAACTGACTTTTTGATATTAGGCACCTAGTACTTGTTTTCATTAAGTGCAGCCAAGCGTCACTAATTAGGGTCGGCTGGGCCAAAGACCCTAACATTTTCCTGGTTCAGAGTTAGGCTGCCCGCAACCATTGTATTTGGATAACCTAATAGAACTCCGATCCAATGCAATATTTTGTTCCACTGGAAATTCGACTTTTTTGGCGCTATCTATTGGGGAAACGAAGGAAGCTGGTTGGAAACACCAATGCTTACAATGCTTTCTCCCTAGCGCTACCTCGCGGCGCGATCATGTACTATTTTCGCGAACACCTTTTTTCCGGTACACAACCCCCGTATGGATGCAAGATCTATTTATTATTCATGATCTATGCCGCAACTATAACTAGATCATGGAAAAATAATGCTACTAGCTCTAGGGTTAAACAAAATACCCGAATACAAACTGTAATTTGTAATTGTTAATAATCAGAATAATGCAGAGCTTCTTTTAAGCATAATTTCAATTCATATAAGTAAATGTAATTTATGGCATTTTAAAAACCCTTTATATTTCCTGGGTGTAACTTGAAACTTAATATGAATAATTCTCCCTTTCCAGGGGAAAAAATATTTTTCAGGAATTCCCTTTCAGTGTGTACCCTGAATAGGACCATTCATATTATAAATGAATGTAGTAAAGAATAGGGAACAAAAAAAGTTTTCAACATCGTTAAAAAGCCCTGAATTAACGTCATTCCTGGATTTTATTATATCAATTTGTATAGTTTAGGACAACACTTCATTATATAAAATATAACAATTATATTTGTAATTAAATAACTTACCTTAATCTGTGGACAAACTCTTCTATAGCAATTAACATAACCTTCTGTTTTATGTTTCCAACATATAATAATATAGGTTCGTCATTTGGTACTTGTCACAGCCGAGACCTCAGCTGCAATACGGTAACCAATCAGATCCCTCGATATTATCCACTATATTCATTCTGAAATTATGATAAAAAAATTTAATGAAAAGGGTGCAAAGAATATTAGTTAAATGCAGTAGTCTACATAATTAATATGAGTAGTTGAATACAGACATTTTTCTAGTAAGCCTACAATTTGTAAAATTATTATTTAGAGTTCTGGTGAGAATATTCATTAGAAGCATACAAATTTAATGCGTAAGTTTACAACATGCCTCCCTATTGATACCTTAGCAGTCTTCAAATTTTTTTAGGAAAGGGAGTAGTGCTGCCAACCTTAGTTCATTATACGGTACTAGGCTAATTAAATGTTAATTTATGATTTTGTTATAGTAGAGTAGAAATATAAAGAAAATCACTGTTGGAGAAAAGAGAAAGAAGAATGGGATTAGTAAGATACTTTATGAAAATAAAATACATAAACCTACACCAAGATTTCAGAAGAAACAACCTATTACCCTACCTGCAAGTCAGACACTATCCATTATTACAGAAAATCAAACCAACACACCTCCAGCCAATTTGGTAAGTTAACTTTAAACACTTTTATTACTTCACATCAGATCTTCATGCTCTCTCTCAAATTTAAACCTCCAAAATTATCAACCGACCTAATATTCATTCACCTCTTCAATAACAAAACAATACACAAGCTACTTTATTTCAATAGCCTATTTTAGTTGAAGTTCACTATTGATAATCATCCACTAATAAGCCCATGGTAATCACCTATCATTCTGTAGGCTCAAGCTCTTCTAAATAAGAATTTTGTACACCATTGTATTTAAGTAGCCTAACTAAGTATTTTATTTCCTAATAATGAATTACAAGAATTGTGTTGCGCAATCAAATATATAACTGCTAGCTAGGCCGGCAAAACCAAAAAGATTGAACTCCGAGATAAATCAACCTCTCTAGGCCTATTTACTTTTTTATTTGTATCAAGATTTATTATGTATTTCTTAAACCGTTTGAACGCACATTGTTACTACTTTTAATAGCCTAATTGTAGGCTACATTCACAATGTGGTGTTCGAACTTTCATCAAAAACTTAAGCGATGAAACCTGTAGGCCTACTATTTCCAACACTGATTGGCTGTTTCTTTTTTTTTTTTAATAAGTTACCCATACAGGCATCCCGAGTTTTCCTCACGTCACCTTAAAAGAAAGCGAGACAGTAGTAACCTAAGTTAACTATTCTTTGCTGCAAGTAGGTTAAATTTAATTACTATTTATATCTAACCTGTCCTAGCAGAGCAAACAAAGTCTATATACAAGATATTTGGTAGCCTAGTACTCTAAGTTTAGGATACACACTAATTATTGTCAGAACACTTCTACACAAGTTTTTAAGTCACTGGTAATGAATTAGGCTATGCTATTTAAATTAAATGTAATCATCCTAAAACACTATTTTTAGGAAAGCAAACAAAGCCTAAGAAAAATATTTGGCAGTAAACTGTAAGTTTATGGTAGGCTACACACTAATGATGGTCAGAACTAACTAACTATACACAAGTAAGTACATGTTCAGTTTAAAAATGTAATAGTTCTCATTAAGTAGGCTAAACAGTAAACACTAATTTTAAGAAAGCAGGAACAAGAAATGTATCAAATATCAACAGAACTATTCCCTTTTAGAAAGAAATGTTAAATAAATTAATGAATTACCCAAACACAGAGCTACTGAATTACATTCTGAATCTGAATGTTATAAAACAAGTAAACATACTGAATTAAGATCCACATCCACATACAGTCACACAATATGTTATGTTAGGAAAAGGGAAACGCCAAACAAACTCGGTTTAGGATGTTTACATTAAAGTAGTATGCCGCCATGATTTTTTTAAATTAATGGCGGTTTATGCATAATGGGTTAGTCTAATAGTGTTTTCAAAACCAACCATTTAATAATTTGTACAATTCGATTAAAGAAAACACATTTATCAACTAGTAGAATATTTTAAATGTAGCACTAAATTCGTAAAGATGATTTTTATCTTAAGTAAAATATCGTACAGAACTTGGCCTACCAATGTGAGGTAAACTGGCATTTTCAGTTGTAAGTGTTACATCCCTAAAAAAACAAAGAAATATTGGATACAATTACTGTATATCATGTATCATGAGTGTTGTCGGCGTTTACATCTAAGACATACACTAAAAATAGTTCCAAAATTTGGAATGTTGTTGGCAAAATAACAACTAAACAAAGGATCCCATAATTTTCAAACTTTCTTAGCAGCTTATGAGCTAACGTCTCTAACAATGAACAAAGAGGTAGCAAATCAGCATGACTTTGTGTTGTAACAAGGCCTTCAATTTGGTTGAAGACAATCAAGCAATATTATAGCATTGAAGACTTTTTGTACAATACAATCTATATACTGTTTAAATTTATTTTGTGAATAGGTTTAATTCTATACATATCATTTACAGTCCTATTAGACATTTTTCAGTCTGTTTTTGGTTTTATTTTTTTCAAGCACTGATGAAACTAATTCGTCATCCTTACGTTTTGAATTTGCTTACAAATATATAATTCTCTAGTAAAAATAATATATTTTATTTATATATATTAAAATACACGTCATAATGTATTACTAATGGTTACTGAATAATATTCTACATAATGGCATTATTAATATAATTAGTCCTACAGACATAAATTAAAATCTTAGAAGTATTTTTTTACTTGAAAAGCTTTGCAAAAAAAAATCGGGTCAGTACATTTGCAACAGTACTGTTATTAGTCTATTTATTATACAACTACTTCTAACTTGAGAAAATCACGACAGATTGTTTGAAATGGCCTACAATATGATTGTTAAAATGTCAATGATACTGGTTTCTAAATTTAAATTAATGAATATTAGTTGTAAATTCTTGTTAAGGTTATATTTAAGATGAATGTTTAACATATTAAATGTATGTCAAATAAACGGTACCAGAAACTGACACATAGGCCTGTACATATTAGTACTTGTCCGGATTTTTGTATTACAACCTTCTTATTACTTTTTAACTTGGATAACTTCAAACTATTTCTTCTTTGTTTATTTATTTGATTCAATATAATATTAAGTCCTATTTTTTTCACAAATCTATAACGGTCGTAAAACTGCACAAAAAAAATATTTAAAAATCCCAGAGTTCTACAATTAAATTACGGGCTACTATATACACTTCTCAATACGATCGATTCTTCTGTACTGAAGCGCATTCCATTTCAATTCAATTTTGTTAATGTTTTCTTTTGAATGCTATCCCGAATTTTTTAACATTTTATTTTTTTACAAATATCTGTAGTTTTATTCATATTTAATTGAAAATTTAAATGTATATGGTTATATTTCTCATCCCTTCTTTCAGTTCTTTGCACTCGGAATGGAAACTAAAACCTAATGGCTGTTGCCAACGTTCCATTTTGCAGTTCGTTCGGATCGTTCCGTTCCCATGTCCAGCCTCCATCTATACTAAACACTAAATACTTTACTTTCAAAAAAACAAAACTTGAAACAACCCATAAAACAATAAATATTTATTATTATACTTCCATTAAGACTAGAGAGCTGGAAATTTGTACATTTATTTCTTACAAGATATAGGCCTATATAAAAAGTAAACCATATTTGTATTTTGTTAGTGTACTGCCAAGGGGTGGTAATGTAACAACCCCTAAAACAATACAAATCAATTATTATACTTCCCATTAAGATAGAGAGCTGGAAATTGATACATTTATTTCGTACAATACAGATATACTTTGTAAATCATATTTGCATTTTATAGCATGCTGCAAAGGGGTGAAAATGTAATAACAACCCCTAAAACAATAAACTTTTATTACTATGTGGCGGATCTTTGGACCGTGTGCGAAGCCACGGGTACCTGCTAGTTATTAATAAGAATTTGTTTTAGTATTTCGTAAAACCAGATCAATGTTATTAAATTTAGGCTATTATAATATTCGGTTAACCTCAAAATGTTACATTATGGAACTTACTTTTAAAACCAGTGATATTTTTCTCGTCGCTTCTACAGTTACAATTTTTACTTATGTACTGGTAATTTAAATTTTGTTCCGAACACAAAGATATTAGATCTAATTTAGTACCATCAGGACTCAATTTAATCTTAGTCATATTTTTTTTTTTTGCTCTGAACAAATACAGTTTACTGAAATCGCAAGACACTTGTATAAGAGTTCCTATAAGTCATAATATGTTCCTGCAAATGAAACAAGGCCATGCAAAAATATATAAACGAAATGCAGAAGTGCAAACACTAACTAGAGGCCCAAGAGATCAATGGCAGGGGTTTACTGGTACCAGAACGCCGTTCCGGTATTGATTTTTATTATTTTTTTACGTTTTCTTTTAACGTTGCACTAGACCATTCGTTCCCTCAATCACACTCGGTTCAGAATTTTACGTCCGCCAATCGTCAGTCGAAAAGATATCTCCACACTACACTGCATTGAGACAATACAGTAAAGTCTCCTATATTGTCCCTCAGCTCGGAATCGAAATTTTGACAACTTGGGAGCACTAGACACCCTTTTGCCAGCTTTGCTGTGATCGATTAAAAATAATAAGACCGATGATCAGAGCCGAGGCTGTTTAAAAACAGCGATGCTTAATCTTTTATATTATTAAATTTTTCGGCATGAAAAATTTTATAACATGTTGATGAGATTATTGTATTCATAATAATACCAAACATGATATAATTTTGACCACATTTAGTGATTAATACTTATCGAATAACCATAATATTTAATTTCACAATTCATTAATTAAAAAAAATAAATATCCTAAGTGAGAGCACAACACGGAATACATACAAACAATGGCTGGATTTTACTCGCAAGACTTATAATGAAACGGAGCAATGCACTGATTGCCGAGTAGTAGAGATAAGACATCCTTATTTATAAATATTATTTTTTCAAGTTTGGACCTCGTTTTATTTAAAGCGCTGCATAAAAGTAATACTATTTAAGGGTCTTCTGTAGTGGGATTTTCATCCCGTAAAAGCAATGTTAAATTAAAAACCATTTGTTTCGTTTATTTTTTTATTATAAAATTGTTTAAAAGGAATCATTTTAATCATAGTCACAATACGCATCCGTTTTGCGTTTCATATATTTTTAAAACCCCTTTCATTTGTCACGTAGTTGACATTTTTTAAGCACAAAGTTTTTTTATTCAGCACTCAATTACAAAAAATGAATTTATAAAATGGTTTTAAATGAGGCAGTTTCAAAGCGCTCAGCTACAAGAAATTGCACTCTTTATATACGGCTATAGGGTGAAGCACTTGAGTCGCCGGTTGCTTTGGCTTTTGTTACTGGAGCAGACCCGTGAATAATAATAATTAAAATTTTACTTTCTTATTTAAATAATTAAAATGTGTTTAGGTTTACCGTCTTTTACCGAGGATTTAAATTTCTGATTAAGGCTATTGACTAAATAAGAGACATTTTGCCAAGTTTTTGCTTAAAATTCATGTTTACTTTTCTTATAAAAGTAAGGATATTATCTGCACCATTAAACTCACCAAAGATATGTAAAGTAGGGGTTTTAGAAGTGAAAATTTCAAAAAAAAAAAAAAAAATCCGGACCAGCGCTCTCTATCACTTCCGGTACTAGAAAAATTACGAGTAAACCCCTGATCAATGGTATTTCTAAAAGAATAACATTTTTAAACTCACCTTTAAATTTCTATGTACATATCTTGATGCATTTATAGATTCTGAAAGAAAAATATTCTCACCTTCTGCTGGACTATCATTCTCCAATCTAAAAATAATAAAGAAGTACTTGTGGGAGTATGATGAGGCCAGCCTTGGACAAGACAGGGTTTGTTCAACTTTTTGTGCATCTTTGAAAAATTCTATAAACATGTTTGCCTTAGTTTTTATTACTTGTGTATGCATTTTCATTTTATTGTTTCCTTGTAATTACATAATGTAATCTCAATGGTTTTACCTTTTTCTTTACAATAAAGGGGAACCTTCAAAAATTCGTTTATGTTTTTCCCGAATTTGTGTATTTGACGCTGAACTGGAAAAACAAAAATTAGTAATTAATTATTGTAATATAGTATCAAAATGGTTTAAAATTTGGTTTTATATTCTAAGTAGAAGATTTAGACATGGAAGATTCAGTCAATGTTAATTGAATTCCTTCAGCTGCTGTAAAGTGCAGCGATTGCTCCCAGTTATGATGAGAAAAAATTAGCTCAGCAACTTCACAACACTTTCAGTCTACGGAAACAGAAGAAATGTACAACTTTGTATTGTAACTGGAATTAATTACTTTTTCACCACACTACGATGTTTTCAGCTCTTTTCTGCCCTAGGGCCGTAAAGTCAGCTGTTCGTTTATTCAATTAAAATATGAACGTATATCTCAACACAATTTCGTTATGAAATAGGCCCATATAGCAAACGATTCAATAGGTATTGCCGACAGACTAGTGGCACACACATAATTGTTATTTTCACCGTTGCCTAGCAACCAGTTATTATTGTTGCTGCTTATAGGAGCCATAACCTCAAAGTTTCATTTTCATGTGTGCTAAATAAATATTCTTTTTTAATTTTATATAGTGTTTATTTTATTGTGTAGTGTGGTGAAAAATAACGTTCGCACCACGGCCGAAAGGGTTTTGCAGCTCTCGATCGTTTCAAGTTCTCGACTTCATCTTGAACTTGAAACACGATCTCAAGCCTGCAAAACCTCATTTTCGGCCCTAGGTGCGAAATATACTATATGACACCTATAATACCCCGTAAAAAGTTGTAAATATTTTCTCAACAAATTGTGCTCATTATACAAGGAAGAAAATCAATAAATGATGGGCAAAATATTCAATTACAATATACTGTTTAAGAAAACACTAATAGTTTAAGATGTATCAAGGACATTTCACTACAGTACGAACAAACTTGAATATCTCTTGTAAAGTATTTTAGTTTTTACTAACGGTGGTAATTTTTTTACTATATGTATACAGCACATCAAACAGTAGATAACAAAACTCGTCTGGATATTTCCAAGTAATTCAATTTAAAATCATGTTTTTCCTTCTTGTTTATAAGCAAATATCTAGTTGTTTGAACAACTGATAGTTTACAATTTCTGTAATCTTTGAAATTTTTGACGTACATATTGTTAAACGTAAGTATTTTAAATGGTTGCCATTTTGAAAATTTATATAATAAAGTTTTGGTTCTTAGTATACTGACAAAAAAAAAAAAAAAACACAAAAATTTAAACTCAGAATTTTAATAGTTTCTGAAGTTATTCATTTTTTTAAACAAAATGGACGATACATGGAAAATTAAAGGTTTCTGTATACATTTTTTTATGAATCTTTTGCTTATAAGATCAGCTCCCGAGAGATTGCCATGTTATAAGATATTTTCAAATTCAGCAACATATTGGAAAATAGTAGACAAATGTTTTCAATTCGAAAACGCCTGAAAATAATGTCAAATAAAAGTAATAGGAATTAGAAGTAAGCTGTTGGATGTACAATAAACAAATAAACTATCGGTTCAAATGCATACGGAAATCATTCTTTAAAACTATGATATAATTTACAACTGGCTCAACAGAATTTACATTTGAAAATTTCACTATTAATTAATTATAGATCAAAAGGTTTGTCTAAAATATATTGTACGTTTAAAATATTAGATTAAAAACCCTTTTATGTGTATATACCTGAATTCAAGGCCGTAGCCAGGGAGGGGGATTAGGGGGCCAACCCCCCCCCCCCCCCAAATTTAGTAGTAAAAATTAATACTAAGTTTAAAAGTGCAAATTAAATTATAAAATAGACAACACAACAGAGGATCCAGCAACACACTTTACATCATTGTGCATGCATACTGATATTTAGATTTGCTTGATTAAACTACAACGTACAATACACATGGATGCAGGTAGGTTACAGCCTTACTCTCTTGTGAGCTTGATCTGATCTATTAAATAAGAAAACTATGAAGGTTCAACAAAAATATTTACTCTAACAAAACACGCAATGCACTGTGCAATGAAAATACTCCCAATTCGGGGGTTGGCGTACGAAGCACGCAATGCACTTTTATAAGTGCCCCCCTTCTCCGGACCCCTCCTCTCCCTACCGAACTGATAGCTGTTAGATAAAGCTGACTGGTCTGTTGTTTACAATAATACGAATGCATCAGTAGCGTTTGATCAATTTTTAAATATATTATACGATTTATTATTGAAAAGTAAAGTAGAGTTAAGGAAAGGTAATGGTAATAAATTAATGAAACCATGGATTAATGATATTTGTTTAAAAATCAAAAAGAGAAATCACATTTTTAAATTAGTAAAAAAACATCCTCAAAATGAAAAATTGAAACATTATTACTTGGAATTTAGAAATAAATTAAAAAAAAGAAATAAAGGTACAAAAAGATGAATTTTATAAAAGAAAATTCGAGAATTGCAAAGGTAATTCTAAAGCTACTTGGAGAATATTAAATGAAGTAACTGGCCAAAGCAGGCAAGTTAATCAATCAATTACATTAGAAATTAATGACATGCCTGTTGTTGACCCTTTACCTGTAGCAAATTATTTAAATAACTACTTTTTAGATATAGTAACAAATCTGAATTTAAATACTATTCAGCCCATAGATTTATCTTCAATGGTCTATAAATGTTATTTTCCAAAAAAAATATGAAGTAAAATCAATTTTTATCGAACCGGTTCTCCCTCATGAACCGATAAATAATAAAATCGTTAAAAAACAACACTTCACCAGGTTTGGATGGAATTAGTTCTTTCGTTGTTAAACAAATTTCTGTAAAAATCATTGATGTTTTGTTATTTATAATAAATTTAAGTTTTAGTAGTGAAGTATGTCCAAAGCAGTTACAAAGTGCAGTAATAATACCATAAGTGCAGATAATACCAATATTTAAAAGTGGTTCTAGATTGAAAAGTAATAATTACCGTCCAATATCCTTGCTTTCATGTTTTTCAAAAATTTTTGAAAAACTGATGAAACAGAAATTACTTAAGTTTTTAGATCGGGAATGAATACAGAGAATGCTCTTTTGAATTTTAAGACAGATGTTAATAATGGCTTGAATGAGGGCAAATGTGTGAGCGGTCTTTTCTTAGACATAAGAAAAGCCTTTGACACAGTTGATCACAACATTTTATTAGACAAATTATATCAATGTGGAATACGTGGTGTAGCATATAAATGGTTTGAAAGTTATTTGGAAGGAAGGACACAATGTGTCAAAATAAATTTTGTATTAAGTGACACAGGCACAATAAAACAAGGTGTACCCCAAGGGTCGGTGTTGGGTGCAATATTATTCATCATTTATATAAATGATTTATGTAATGGGAGGCTACATGGAAATGTAACTTCTTTTGCGGACGACACTGCTCTTTGTTACTCACACTAAAATTGTAATGATATACAATCAAACATCGAAAATGATTTAGAAGCAATACAGTGGTGGTTTTCCACCAATCATATGCTATTAAATGCAGAGAAAACTAAGTATATCAATTTTAGTCTCAGGAAGGATGTTCACTTTGATAAACAAATTTATTATAGATGTTCTGAGTGTCTTGGAGCCCAAACCATATGTTTGACAAATAAGTGTGCTATTGTGAACAGAACCACAAATATAAAGTATCTAGGAATTCATGTTGATAGTGAGCTTAATTGGAAAATCCACACAATTAGTTTGAAAAATAAAATTAACAATGTTATACGGTACTTTTATTTCCTTAGAAGTTTATGTAACGAAAGAATCTTGCGTATGTTGTATTTTTCCTTGATACAGAGCAGAATTGAATATGGAATAATTTTTTGGGGCAGTACTTAAAACACCTACTTAAACACAATATATTATCAACAGAAACATGTAATCAGATTAATTTTAGGGAAAAGTAAATTTGTTCATTCACGTCCTCTTTTTCTACATTTAAAAATTTTGTCAATTAAATATATTTTTGTGTACAAAGTTTTAAAAATGTTTTATTGCAAAAGTGGTAACTTACCTCAAAATTCAATAGAGTATAATCAAAAATTAAGAACAAGGAATCAATTCCAAGTACCAAAACCTAATAACACTTTTTATACTAAAACCATAAATTTTATGGCGCCTAGAATGTTCAATAGATTACCTTATGAAATCAAACAATTACATGGCATTAGCTTATTTTTGAAGAAGCTAAAAAAATGGCTGTTTACATTGGAGAACCTTGATTCTTTAATTGACATTCCAAAGTAGTACACAGATGTGTTTTTTTTATGTTTATTTAACTTTTTTACATGTTTTTCTTTTGTTGTGTATTTTTCCTATCAAGACTTGTCCTTTCATGAGTTACCAATTGTTATTTATTATGTTTAGTTTATTTTCTTTTTTAATTATGGATATATTGTTCTTTGGAATAGTGTTTACATTGGAAGCACCAAATTTTAGTTAACAATTAATTGTTTGAATTCAATAAATTATAATATGATTTAAAAGTTTATTAAAGTGGCAAAAAAAAAATCAATTTTTGTAGTAATTTACTTTCACTATCTGAACGCTTCTTAAAATAAACAACAGTATTAAGAAATAGGAACCTTCAAAGGGCAAAATGCCTCGAAGGCCCTAAATTTTCTCATTCTGATTGTATAAAACATATAATTTAAAATGCTAAGTAGTTTGTAGTTTATAGTTCTGATAATCTTGTATACACCAACATTCTTTTTTTCTTTTGTTTTGTTTGACTGATCAATGTAAGTAAGACTATATTTCTTTTGTTTTGTATCCTATTTTTGTGTGTATAAATCTTATAATATATTTATTTAGTTTTTATGTATTTAGTGTTACTTATTTTGGTGACTTTTGTTTAATTATGTATAAAAAAAGAATGATTGTTATTAATTTGTAGCAGATTGAGAAAATAAATACATTTATTACTATTATTATTGAAAATACTCGTGCGTCTTTAGCAGTGAACGTGTTAAAAGGGTTTAAATTAAAATCCCCAGTCCTGACCTGACACCCCCTGGAAAGTTTTCCTGTCTACGGCCTTGCCTGAATAATGTATGTGAACTATAAACTATGAATAAACATTTTATAAGTTTTGTTTAGAGAATATTTTTGTAACTGAGAGATTATCGTTGGACCCATAAAAGAACTGTCTCAAAGGAACTTTGAACTTAATATACACTTCAACGTTCAGGTTTTAGGCATTCTGTATTATTAAATAATGTAGAATAGGTACATAATTAGTTAGTTAGGATATAGGATTTTAGGAAATAAAACAATTTACTTAGCATTTTATGTACAATGAATTTCTTTTTTCTACTTAGATACATACTAAGACTAAACATAAAGTCTATACATATATTCTAAAATGGTAAGACATTTAAATGAGATACTTGAAACGACTAAAATAAAATATGAACTTGTGATATAATATTTCATTTAATATTCTACAAATTAAAAACTATTTTTCAGCGATTCCTAGCAATATGATTTCCTTTGAATTCTCTCTGTACTGCAAAACTATTGGTAGTCTAGCAGACCAATTAAGTTGTAAAATGTTAATTTGTGAGACTGTTGAAATCTTGAGATTACCATTGCCGAATCAAAAGTATGGCATTTTAATTTTGGACAACATTAAACTAACCCATCTTAATACTGTCTTATCTTTTGTTATTGATCTAACCTAGTGTCGTTATGGTACATGTTGACACATTTAATAGATACAATTTGTTTAAACTAATAAATTTAGTTACAGAAATATGTCAACACTATACAGCAATATCATTAGTGTTTACTCCAATGTTACAAGTTTTGCCTTAACAATTTTGTTGTTTGTTTTGAACATGATATTTATAAAATTAAAGTTTCATTTAAAACGCATTTTGATTCTGGATTTATACAGGGTGAGTTTCTACTGACACCATTAACTTCGCCAGTGTGTTCTACTCACTAAATGGAAGAAAAAAGTTCCTATAAACATAGGTCCGAAAACGCTTCGTTTTCCAGATATCCGCCATTTCGTTTTTTGTACAAAATAATTCATATCTAGAGAACGGTTTGACTGATTGAGTTCAAACTTGGCATGAAGTTTAATCTGACAATGATATATTTCAAGAAAAATAAACGATTAAATCCAATCATGCGTTTCAAAATGGCGGCTGTTTGAA